>SNQJ01S0062882.1:0-41290 GCA_010110895.2 Picea sitchensis
CATTGATTAGACTTGGCTAGATTGGATCTAGGCCATTGATCTATTAGGGCTTGGCCAAAGGAGGCTAAAGTGAGGTTATAATGCATTTTGAGATTCATTCTTCACTTGTGAGTTTAGGAGAAGAGGAGGGGCGCATTTCTTAAGGAGAGGTGGGCGCACTTGATGAGGGTTTGAGTAGAAACCCTTGAGAGTTTGAGGAGGAAGCTCTTGTTGGCTTGAGCTTGCTTGGAGAGGTTATCCATGGAGGTTTAACTTCCATCCTTGTGAGGGCGCATGCTACATGGAGGAGGGGCGCATTTACTAGAAGAGGCGCACATATTCCTTGTTATGCTCACTTGGAGAGGAAGAGAGGGAGCCTTGAGATGAGGTTTTTTTCATGAGGACGCTAGAGCTTGGGTGCTTTCTTTCATGGAGGGAGACATTCAATTATTAGCCTTAGTTATTTAGTGGGAAGCTTTCAGATTTGAGGAGGGCGCACTTGAGGAGGAGGGCGCATCATCAGTGGGGAGCACTTTCACCTATCAGATTGTAGTGAGGTTCGTTTCAGAGGGAGGCTACTCATCAATGATTGATTACTGTGGAGGGGTTTCCAGATCAGAGCTTCCAGTTGGCATCTGCAATAGTTTTGGTGGATCTGACAACATTTATGAGGGGCACACCATGCTAGGGCACTCTTGCTTGGTTTGGACTTGTACTTCAGCTTGAGACAAGTTGCTATTGTAATAGGTTCATCTATATTTTGTACTTGCTATATTCCACCATCTATTTCCCCATTATATAGACATATATCCCAAACTGGTTTTCCCCGGGGGGTTTTTATCCAGGGTCCTGTTGACCAAAAATACCTGTGTCAAATTTATGCATGCTTAGAAGTGTAGATCAACATTTTAAAGTTAAAAGATCTAGAGGTAGTGTTATGTGTTTTAAATTATATTGCATGTGCTAACATTGAGTAAAATTTACCAGTCAAATCGTTGGGTGGAGGGGGGTCCCTTGTCCCATAAACAAGGGGGTCTCATACACCAATTTGGTGTGCTGGCTTGGCCGTGACCTTAAAAATAGATTATTATTATTATTATAAAGAAAACACTTGCAAGGGAACCTTAAAAGAGCACTTATTAACCATCAAAACATTGAGCAGAAAGTTGGATGATTGTTTGTTGTCCTAAAACAACAAAAGAAGACGGCCATACTGTTGAAATTTAGAGCCATACTAAGGTCAAGGGCAGACCTTAGGTGGTAGCCTCATAGGAACTCATAAAATCTACAACTGTCAGATTGACAATCGACCCTTTGCTGATATGTCTGGATCTTAGATGGATTCCCCTAGGGAAATGCATCCCCTCTGCTGCTGGAAACTGCGCCCTAGTAATTCCTCCATCGGAATTGACTGATATGGGTCTCAAACTGAGCACCCTAGACTCCTCTGAAATGACCAAAAGGATGTCCCTGAATCTGATCTGATGATCTCTCGGGAATCCCAAATGTGTCTTCTCCAACTACCGCACCCTCAATGGCTAAGAAATGCGCCCAAGATGATTTCTCCGTCGGAATCTGACTAGAAAATAGGCAATAGAAGCGTCCTGCCCTCCTCTCAACTAGGTCGGAGGGAATCATTGGATTCTCCTTGACTAAGACAAGTCGACTCAATATGATTCTCAGTAGCTGCACCCTCACTGTTGCAAGCTGGATAATTGTTGTTGAAGTATGATGGAAGACCTGGATGTTCTTCCCAGTGACTAGGGTGTTCTCTCAACACCAAAATCATCCTCTGGGTGTCTTCCTCCTGGAATCCACAAGATCTCTCCTGAGATGCACCTCTCTCCTCAACTAACAAGTCAAATTCTTCATAATGATGAATTAGGTCTCTTTACCTTTTCTTATAGCTGTAGGAAACCCTAATTTGTTGTTGACCTATTTTTACCTCATCTGCCCTATTTTAGCTCACTTTGGCTTAAAAGCGATTTTAGTCACTTTCAGCTCAATATCACTTTCGAATTATAACACCCTCGACTAAAGTGACCTCTAGTAATCATGTTTACCTCTGTATGGCCCTGTCTATAGTCTAACAAGGTTTTTTAGACTACCGAGCCTCCTCTTTGGAGCTCTTATTCGGAAAGGGACTTTACAATCCTCCCTTCCTGAGATTGCTTGTCCTCAAGCAATACTAATCCAGGGTGTTGTTGTAACACCTGCTCGCTTTTCCAAGTAGCATCCTCTACTAGAAGCCCTCTACCTTTGATCAGACACTCTCTGATGACCCTGCTCCTCAGTTTCCGCTCTCGGAACTCCAGTACCTCCTCCGGAACCAAATCCAACTGTCCCTCCTCATCCAATGGGGGAAGCTCCTCTGATGTGCTAATGAATTGTCCCATTGTCTTCTTGAGGCATGACACGTGGAACACGTTATGAATCTGACTTCCTTTTGGAAACTCTAGCTCATAGGCAACCTCACCTACCCTGCGCATGATCCTGTAAGGTCCATAGAATCTAGGCTTGAGCTTTTCGACCCCACTCTTCTTGAGAGATGACTATCTGTAGGGTTGGAGTCTCAGGAATACCAAGTCCCCAACCTTGAAGCCACACTCTATCATGTGCCTATCTGCACTCATCTTCTATCGATTCCACATTGTTTGTAGGTTCTCTTTCAGTAACTTGAGAATCTTCTGACTCTCGGTGATCCAGTCTTTGGCTTTGGGAGCTCTTCTCTCCCCGAAAACCAAGTCTATCAACGTAACCGTACGGAGCATCGTAAATGTACAATGCCCGGAAGGGTGTCATTCCAATGGACATGTGGAAGGTGGTGTTGTAGCAATTCTCTCCTAAATGTAGCCACCTGACCCATGTTATTTGTTGTCCGCTCACAGAGTTTCTCAAATACCCCTCAACCCACTTGTTGACTATCTCGATTTTCCCATCTGTTTGAGGGTGATAGCTGGTGCTGGGTGTCAACTTTGTCCCCACCAATCTGAACAACTCCCTCCAGAATGTACCAATAAAATGATTGTCCTTGTCACTGACGATGTTCTTCAGCAACCCATGGAGTCTGAAAAACTCCCTGAAGAATAACTCGGCCAGCTGAAGTGCGTTGTAATATGTCGGTATGGTGTAGAAGTGAGTAAACTTGGTCAATCCATTGACCACCACATAGATGCAATCCTTACTGAACCTTGGGTAGGCATGTGATGAAGTCCATAAATGTGCTCTCCCATTTCTTCTCAAGAATGAGAAGTGGTTGAAGTAGTCCTGTTGGAAGTGTATGCTCTGACTTGTTCTGCTAACAAGACACACACTCACTGATGTACCTCATAACATCCTGCTTGAGGCCCTTCCATCAGAACCTCTCTCTGATTTGTCTGTAGGTTTTGAAAAACCCATGATGGCCTACCAATGGCGAATCATGAACTGCTGCTAAGATCTTTTTCTTGAGCCCTGAGCCTGGCACTAAGTAGACTCTGTCCTTGTAGAATATGACATTGTCAATGACCCTGTACATGCCCATCCAAAACCTCACAAGTGAACTTGTTCTTGGAATATTACACCAACAAATGGGATTTCCAATCCGCTGAAACCTCTATCAAAGAACATGTCGTAGGTCTCCTAGACAGTGCATCGACCACAATGTTCTTCTTCCCCTTGACATACTCTACATCGAAATCGAAGGCATGAACCTTCGTCACCCATTTTTTTTGGTGCTCATAGAGATCCTTCTGCTCAAGGAAATACTTTAAGCTATTATGATCTGTTTTGACCACGAACTTGCTGCCCACCAAATATTGTCTTAACTCAGTCAAGGCATGCATGATCGCCAACATTTCCTTTTCATAAATAGATTACAACCTCTCAGGCTGACTGAGCTTCCTGCTCTCAAACACAATGGGGTGTAGTCCCTACATCAAAACTGCCCTGATTCCCTCGTCAGACACATCACACTCTAATACAAACGGTAGAGTGAAGTTTGGTAATGCTAACACTGGGCATGTGCCCATGAATTCCTTCATGTGATCAAAGGATTTATGTGACCCAACAAACAGTAAAGTGAAGTCTAGTAATGCTAACACTAGGCATGTGCCCATGACTTCCTTCATGTGATCAAAGGATTTCTGTGACTCATCGGTCTAGATGAAGGTCCTTTGTCTGGTGAGATATATAAGTGGTGCTCCAAGATGAGAAAACCCCCTGATAAACTGCTTGTAATAGCTACATAGCCCAAAGAAGCTCCTCAAATTTGTCACATTCTCGGGCGTTGGCCAATCCAGAATGGCCAAGATCTTCTCCTGGTGCACCTGTACCCCCTACACACTGATAATGTGGCCCAAGTGAAGTAGTACTGTCATACTGAATTCACACTTGGACTTTGGCATATAGTGACTGTGCCTCCATGATGTTGAGTACCTCATCCAAGTGCCTTAGATGTTTGTGCCATGTCTTGCTGTAAACCAAGATATCGTTGAAGAATACTAAGACTGATTTCCTCAACTGATCCCTAAATATGTGGTTCACGCAAGAGTGAAATGTAGCATGTCCATTAGTTAGCCCAAATGGCATAACAAGGAACTCAAAATGACTGAAGTGGCATCGAAATGTTGTCTTCTCTATGTCCTTCTCTCAGATGTTGATTTGATGATATCCAAAGCATAGATCAATCTTTGAGAAGAAAACTGCCCCATGCAGTTCATCCATCAACTCATCGATGCGAGGGATAGGATATCGATTCTTGATGGTTTTCTTGTTCAAGGCCCATTAGTCGATGCACATCCTCATGGTACCATCCTTCTTCAAAACTAAGACAACTGAAGAAGTGAATGGACTGCTGCTAGGTCTAATGTGTCTCATCGCTAACAATTCCTTAATTGATTTCTATATCTCATCCTTGAACCTTCGAGGATGACGATAAGGTGTTGTGATTATGGGTTTTCCCCCCTCCTCCAACTCAATGGTGTGCTCAAACCCCCTGTCAGGTGGTGTCCCTGGTGGAATCGAGCCAAAAACTTGTTAATGTCGTCCCAACAAGTTCCTAATCTCTATCTGATACTGTTTTCGACCCTCTAAATCCCTCTGTGTAGTGATCAAGCACTCTATGACATATGCTACCTCCCCATGCCTAAAGATCCTCTCCATCCTCTTGGCTGAAACTATCATGGGTTCCCCCATGGACATGCCCCTCAGTATAATCTTCTTCCCGTCACTATCTCTGAACCCCATCTCCAAGGTTTGGTAGTTGGTGGTGATCTTGTCCAAGGTGATCAACCACTGGACTCCCAACACCACATCTGTGTCAAATAGGTCAACTAAATCAAACATGTCTCTCACGGTGTAGTTACCTAGATTTATCTCCAAGTTCAAAACTTTGTCTAGATACTCCATTGTGTGGCCATCTGCTATTGTGACATCAAACCCCTCAAACTCCTCTATCTAAATTTCTCACCTCAACACCAATGAAGCATCAATGAAGTTGTGGGTGGCCCCACCATCTATCAGGTCGATTGTCCGTTGTCCCTGAATAGTCCCTTTAATCCAGAGGGTGTCATACTTGGAAACACAAAAAAGGGTCGCTATGACTCCTCCCTTTGCTAGTTTCCACCTGTTAGCCTTCTCATGAGGCTGTGGCACTACTGATGGTTGGGTTCCTGCTGGTGTCATTGGCCTCTGGGGAGGTTGCTACTTTGCCTGGGATGGCTCCTCCTCTGAGCTAGTAAAACCACCATCCTGATCCTCCTCACTATCCATACTGTTTGCTGCCACCTAAATATAATGTATCTCTCCCTTGCCCATGCACCTATGGCCTGGGACCCAAGGGTCCTTGCAAGTGAAGCAAAGCTTCTTCCTCACAATATCTCACCTCGTTTCATCATCCAGCTTCTCCTTACCCTTCCACTCTCTCTGGAATGGCTTCCTGTCTCGGTTCCTCTCTGGTACGAAGGGTTTGGAAAAGGGTTTAATCTTCGGCTCCGAGTTTTCCAAATCGCGAGTGCGTAAGATGGCATCTTGCAAGGTGTGAGGCATGTATGCCTTCACCCATCCTCTCAAGGGTTTTGTGAGCCCCTCTGTGAACAACATAATCAACCTAGGCTCTGAGATATTTTTTACTGCCACTGCTACCAACTAAAATTCTGTGATGAATGCCTCGACTATGCCAGTTTGTCTCAACTGGGCTAGATCCCTGAAATGGATCTCTAGACCCCTCCTGTCAAACCTGTCCATGAATCTCTTTGTGAACTCCCTGTAGGAAGTGATGTGACTGTGACCCAACATCACTAGTCCATGATACCACAACTCGTGTGCCTCACCCTCCAAGTGTAGGGTAGCGACACTGATGGCCTCTGTCTCAATCATCTGGTTGAGCTTGTAGTATGTGTCTAGATTTTGTACCCAAGATCTGGTAGTGCTTTTGGACGATCCGTCAAAAGAAAATATGGTGAGTTTACCAACTTTCTGGATGAAGTCCATGTTATGCCCCTGCTACTGCTATTGTCCTCCTCTCTGAGGCTCTCTGGGGCGGTTCTCGAGTCTAAGTCCACAGTACTCGACTAGGGTCATGTCTTGATGGAAGTTGCGACCCAATGTTGCATACTCCCTCTTGTACTCTGCAATGTATTCTGCCTGAGTGGCCTGCCTCTGTGCTATCGGTTGCTATGTTGCTGCTACTGGGGGTGCCCTCTGGAAACTGGGGAAAAATGGCTCGAGAATCCTACTCGAAGAAGTGTATGTGCGAGTAGGTGAATGGGATCTACTGCATGCCCCTAAGTTCCCCTATGTGCTCACTATAATAGTTAATCTATTAGTCATCTGCACCGAGGGCTGAGTCATGGCCTGCTGACTGACCGCTAGATTGTTGATAACCTGCATGAGAGTTGCATCTGGGTCCATGGGTGCCTTGCCACTGCCCTCTGGCCTCTCATACGTGCCTCCCATCATCCTCTCTGTCTCATGCTCTGCCTCATGCTCTGCCCTTCTCTCTGCTTTCCTGTGTGCCTCTTCCTCTTCCTTTGAACTCAGAGGAAAGGGGGGAAAATCTAGTCTAGGTCTCCTCTTCTTGCGTCTGTTGTAAGTGACGTACTCATCACCTACGTGCTCATGACCCTTTGGTTCACCTGCTAAACTCATTGTCTTTAGTCACAGACTTGCAGGACTAAAGCTATGATACCGCTGTAATATCCCAGATCTGGCTAGTCTAGGAAATGCTGCTAATCTGCCATGTCTGTTGTCTGATCTAATGATACACTGGGGGTTCCTGGATGCATTTAACTTGCGGGTTTTAACATGCTTGGTGTTTTTCGCATGTTTGTGTAGATAAATAATTTGTTTACAACATATGAATAAGCATACAGATAGTAAATGACACAAAAGACTGTAACTCATATATTATGATATTTCTATGGGTTACAATGCCGTATACGGCTGAAAATAGAGAATCACTCGGCTAGATCATATCTAAGTGGATCTTAGCCATAATACAATAAAGAAGTAAACTAGAAAGATGATACCCGGATGATAGAAGATTGTTGTTGGATAGGATGTGAGTTGGATGATCTATTGTGTGCTACGACAACTCACACGACAACGGTTGCGGAATTGGATTGTGCACCCTAGTGTCTACACACCTAAGATCTGATTGGAAACTGCCCCAAACAATGTGCCTTTCCCTCTCACTCAGTCCTGGTAATTGACAGACTGACAATCGACCCTCTATTGATATGTCTGGACCTCGGATGGATCCCCCTGGGGAAATGCGTCCCCTCTGCAACTAGAAAATGCATCCCCTTTGCTGTTGGAAACTACGCCCTAGTAATTCCTCCGTCAGAATCAGATGATATGGGTCTCAAACTGAGTGCCCTAGGCTCCTTTGAAATGGGTCGGAAGGATTTCCCTAGATCTGATTTGATGATCTCTCGGGAATCCCAAATGTGTCCTCCCAAACTGTCGCACCCTCAATGGCTGATAAATACGCCCAAGACGATTTCTCCGTCGGAATTTGACGAGAAATCAGGCAATAGACGCATCCTTCCCTCCTCTCAACTGGGTCAGAGGGGAATCACTGGATTCTCCCTCATTGGGACAAGTCGACTCAATATGATGCTCAGTAGCTGCCCCCTCTACCTGGATAAGTGCGCCCTCACTGCTGCAAATTGGATAACTGTTGTTGAAGTACGATGGAAGATCTGGATGATCTTCTTGGTGACTAGGGTGTGTCTTTCAACATCAAAATCAGCCTCTAGGTGTCTTCTTCCTGGAATCCACAAGCTCTCTCCTGAGATGTGCCTCTCTCTTCAACTGACAAGTCAAATTCTTCATAATGATGAATTAGGTTGCTTTACCTTTTCTTATAGCTGCTCGAAACCCTAATTCGCTATTGACCTATTTTTAGCTCATCTGCTCTATTTTTAGCTCACTTTGGCTTAAAAGCGCTTTTAGTCACTTTTAGCTCAATGTCACTTTCAAATTATAACACCCTCGGCTGAAGTGACCTCTAGTAACCGGTTTACCCCTGGATATAGTCTAACGGGACTGTTTAGACTACTAAGCCTCCTCTTTGAAGCTCCTATTCGGAAAGGGACATTGCAGTAATGTTCTTTAATGTTACCTTGTTGCATGGCATCCTATGTTTCTTTGCATTTTCTGTGGACGAAGTGTAATAGTTTTACTTTTTTATTTCTTTCTTCTACTTAAATATTCATTCCTTTGTGATAAGAATCTTAGTGGCACATTAAAAAGTACTTTTGTATGCACTCTTGTAACATGTTTGAGATATAAAATCAGAGTGCAATTTTGTCTGCAGCTTGGAATTAGGTCTAATTTGTAATGCATACGGTCGCTGCCTTTGCAATGTTTTACCTCCTTGTAACATTCATAGTCAGACTGAAGTTTAAACTATGAAAATATGTTATAATATTTCACCTTAATTATGCACTTCACAATGATGCATATTTACTTTGATAAGAAAGCATAACTTACTATCAGAAGGAAGAAATGCTTTCCGGAGGTACTTCAACTCAGAATAGGTTAACTTCATGTCTTAAGGCTCAATGACTTGAGAAGTACGAGTACCTGAATGCCTGAAATGAAGATACCTCTTTGAGGCAAAATTTGCAGGTGAAAATAAAACTTTTACTTCTTGTCTTGCTCCATAAGTTTTATATCTTCAACCTGGCTTAAGGTTGGACTGGACAACTGATGTGCTTGCTCAATTCTGGAATATATCCACCAGAATTGCATTATTATTTTTGTTGGTGCAATTCCTGCCTTCTATGTTCCATTCGTTGCTCATAACATTGTTCTATTCTCTCGTCTCTTGCTTTATCTCACTCTGAATCTCTGTTTGGACATGCACCTTCTTCACTCATTATGCTATCTGCTGGTTTGGACATTTGACCATTCCATGGGACACTTAAATTAGAGTCAGTCAATCTCTTCGCCAATTGATACTCCAGTTGGTCATCATGAGACAGGATCTGCATTGGCTCCTCTTGCTTCAGCTTCTTTATCTTCCGACTTAGCAATTGAATCTGGTGGAAGAAATTGTCCAGAACACTCTTCTACATCAGAAGCTAGTCAACAGCCTTCTGGTGTTGAAAATGCAGGAATAGATTCATAGCATTCCACGTCGAGAAGAAAAGTGGGTTTTTACCTTTTTGTAAAGTTGACAAAGTGTACTGGTTTAAATGCGAATGAGTTGTCTTATCCTGTCAACCAGGTGCATAAGCCAAGCTAGCATTGTTTGTTCAGGATCCAGGTCATCGACTGACTAAGCAGCAGGTAATTTCTTGCTGAGAGTTGTGACCAAAGCCGCTCTTCATAATTCTCAAAGTCCCCAACCTGTATAGATAAAGCTGGATGAATCTCATTGTAACTGGAAATCTCATTATCGATTATTTCCTACTGTAAAAATGAAATGCTATTTCCATGTTGATTGGGGCAAACATTTTTCCTTCTGTTTCTTGGGTGGACTTCTTAAACCCCTTGACCTTGATAACCATTCATTTTACTGTAATGTCTTGACCAATGATTCCCTTGTAATGCCTGCTTCTGTTTACTGTTCAGCATTGGTACTTTCTGCTTACTGTTTCTGGTAGATTCGTTTGTATGAAGAACTGATCCGACTTTGAGAAGTTAGCGACTCATTTGTTATGGCTTCGAATGATGTGTCTTCCTTATTTGTCTCATTTTATAATGTCTCTTTTGAAGCATTGAATTGGAATGAGCAGTAGAACCAATTTTTATTTTAAAAACAACTGCTAGATTTTTTCCTGCAACAACCTACTATTATCAATGCCCTATCAATGTACTAAATAAACTCTGGGATAGCGTTTATTTGGCAATTGAGTTTGTGCATAATGTGATCTTTTTATATTCTATACTTTCATAAGCATAATGGTTGTGAAGATAGAAATATGTTTTTGTAGATAAATTATATTATCAAGANCCTGAATGCCTGAAATGAAGATACCTCTTTGAGGCAAAATTTGCAGGTGAAAATAAAACTTTTACTTCTTGTCTTGCTCCATAAGTTTTATATCTTCAACCTGGCTTAAGGTTGGACTGGACAACTGATGTGCTTGCTCAATTGGAATATATCCACCAGAATTGCATTATTATTTTTGTTGGTGCAATTCCTGCCTTCTATGTTCCATTCGTTGCCCATAACATTGTTCTATTCTCTCGTCTCTTGCTTTATCTCATTCTGAATCTCTGTTTGGATCATGCGATTAACCAGGAGGGCCTAACATGCACCTTCACTCATTATGCTATCTGCTGGTTTGGACCAACCTGCAAATTTAACCATTCCATGGGACACTTAAATTAGAGTCAGTCAATCTCTTCGCCAGTTGATACTCTAGTTTGTCATCACGAGACAGGATCTGCATTGGCTTCTCTTGCTTCAGCTTCTTTATCTTCTGACTTAGCAATTGAATCTGGTGGAGGAAATTGTCCAGAACACTCTTCTACATCAGAAGCTAGTCAACAGCCTTCTGGTGTTGAAAATGCAGGAATAGATTCATAGCATTCCACGTCGAGAAGAAAAGTGGGTTTTTACCTTTTTGTAAAGTTGACAAAGTCTACTGGTTTAAATGTGAATGAGTTGTCTTATCCTGTCAACCAGGTGCATAAGCCAAGCTAGCATTGTTTGTTCAGGATCCAGGTCATCGATTGACTAAGCAGCAGGTAATTTCTTGCTGAGAGTTGTGACCAAAGCCGCCATGAATTTCTTTCTGAGAGTTGTGACCAAAGCCGCTCTTCATAATTCTCAAAGTCCCCAACCTGTATAGATAAAGCTGGATGAATCTCATTGTAACTAGAAATCTCATTAGCGATTATTTCCTGCTGTAAAAATGAAATGCTATTTCCATGTTGATTGGGGCAAACATTTTTCTTTCTGTTTCTTGGGTGGACTTCTTAAACCCCTTGACCTTGATAACCATTCATTTTACTGTAGTCTTGACCAATGATTCCCTTGTAATGCCTGCTTCTGTTTACTGTTCAGCATTGCCCCTTTCTGCTTACTGTTTCTGGTAGATTCGTTTGTATGAAGAACTGATCCGACTTTGAGAAGTTAGCGACTCATTTGTTATGGCTTCGAATGATGTGTCTTCCTTCTTTGTCTCTTTTTATAATGTCTCTTTTGAAGCATTGAATTGGAATGAGCAGTAGAACCAATTTTTATTTTAAAAACAACTGCTAGATTTTTTCCTGCAACAACCTACTATTATCAATGTCCTATTAATGTACTAAATAAACTCTGGGATAGCGTTTATTTGGCAATTGAGTTTGTGCATAATGTGATCTTTTTATATTCTATACTTTCATAAGCATAATGGTTGTGAAGATAGAAATATGTTTTTGTAGATAAATTATATTATCAAGATAGGTTTTTAAATTTGGGGCAACTCTTTGTTGATGGATATTATATATGAAAACATGCACTTAAATGTAAAATTAAGGAGGAACTTGTGATGAAGTAACTTCAACATAATCTTAAAAAAACGATTGTAGCCGATTTGAATGGGACTGTTCGCATCAACTTTGAATTATTACAAAGTGAACTTGACAGTGAATAATTTCCTTAAGACTCCTTTGTAAACACTATTTTTCCAATTTTCTATAGGATGCCTCCAAATGTACTTATTGGAGCAGGGAATGTGGCTATCATTGAAATTCACTTCTCATAGTCAAGATTTTGCTCACAGGCCAACTTGAATTTCTTGTAGACAAAAGAGGTCTATATTAATTAGAATTCTAGGAGTGTTATATATATATATATATATATAACTAAATATTTATTCGGCTTTACTAAATAATTTGGGAAAGGCATATCTATGTCATAATCTTATTGCTTTGTCTTTTGGGTTGAGGTTGGAAGGTCTTTTGTGATCTTTTTAAAGTGGAGATTAGATAATTGATACATACATAGGAGAAGATTGTGTGTTGATCCTCCCATTAACAAAGAGAATCCAATCCATATCTGAAAATTTTGGGTAATAATCCACGACATCCTCTCCCCAACCAACTTAAAACCATTCCAACCTATACAATCCTCATACCATCTTCCTTCCCTAAACAATGCACCACTTGCTATAATATTAGTTTGACATTAATCTAGCATATTTTTCTTATTAATAATAGTGTATGTATACGAGAGAGGCTAAGAGAGGGTTCTAACCTACTCTGCCTAAAGCAATACTACTTTATCCCCCTAAACACTGAGGGTGGCTTGACAACTTAGGGGTTTTGACTCAATGGCCCAATGGATGGAAACCCTATGGATAATGGTCTTTCTACACTTAATAAGGTTATGGTGAAGGATAGGGTTCTAGGGTAAGAAAGAAGAGTCATTGCTTAGTTTTCCTAAAACTAGGAAAAGGGAAGGTGATAGGAGAATAGGTAGTCTAATGGAGCTAAGTCCAAGCACTTAGGTTTTGTAAAAACTAAGATATGGGAAGGTGAGAGGTGAATATGTGGCCTAATTGAGCCAAGTCTAATTGCACTTATATTATCGAGTGTAAGTGGATTAATGGTGGTTCATAAGGGTTTGATATGACTTTAATGTGAATCAAGGTGATTTAGAGAAATTATACAATGATGACTAGAATAAAGGGAGCAAAAAAATAAATGCATGAAATAAGAAATATTGGTGCCTAATCTACTTTATTTAGACTCAACAAACAAGAAAGCATTAAAAGTAAATATTTTATTTTTGAATACCTAACCCATATAAACAAGAAACGAACAAGGGCTTGGTTGGTTGGTGAATCGGGGGTGTTGTTATTCCCCTCATTGAAGCTCAAATCCTCATAGAGTCATATTTTCCCCTTGTGGGCTATGTTGTTCATGCAAATGCCCATTTTCATGTGGTTGGAGCTAGGTATACGTCTTGGAAAAAAATTATATAATAGAAGCCATTAAGTCATGACATCTTATTTGGAGGATCTTCCATTAGTTGTTAGATGTACTCACTTAATTGCAACAAATTTCCCCATTGGAAAGGTCAAGGCATTGCTCACATGTGTTGACTTGAAAATATCTATAAAGAATAGAAATGCGAGCACGAAAACAAACAAGTTTATTTTGTCTTTGTCTTTTGTGTGTGCTAAGGGTATAGAAGAAAAAAGGCTTCTCGCTTTCTTAAGAGTTCATTGATTTTATTCATAGGTAGAACATTAGCGCTCTTCTATGCATATCGATGAAACTAAACACAAAGCATGGAGAAATAGCAAACAAGAAGCCATAGATTAGGAAATATAAGGGAGATTGTTGGTCTCTAGGCATACATGAATTTTGCTACCCTACCTACAAGAGAAGATGACAATTTCCCCTTTTCTTTGCAATAAAGTATGTACACAAACTAAAATGAACTCTAATTAAATAAGCAACCAAAGACATAGGCATGCAAAGAAAAATGAGATGGATAACTTGATGCCATTGATGAGAAGGGTAAATGTCCTACCTTGCAAATGAGAGAATCCTTTAGTAAGGATATTTGAGAGAAGGTTTTAATCAATATCATGAAGCTTCGAGCAAATTGGAGCCAATAAAAGGTTGGAGACGAATTGAATGTGAGGAGAAAAAAAACCTCTAACAACAAGGAGTGGAGGAAGAATGGTGGCCTAAGGTAAATGCAAAGTAAAGGGTCCAAGCAAATCCAAGTGTGAGAGTTGGGACCCTATACTAAACATTTAAATGTAATGGCCACTTGATGATGCTTACAACCCTAAAAGAAATTTGGGAATAGACCACCAAACCACCAATGCGATAAGATACTTGCAAAAAAGTGTTAGAGGCATCCTTGAGAGCTTGTAGGAGAAAGGGAGAAAAACACAAATGCAAGAATTATCAAAAGTCAAAATAGCCAAATGATGTTATGATATTGATGTCTTTGACTGATGGAATGAAGTGAAACAAATATGATTTTATATGAAAAATGGTTGTTGGGACCACTAACACAGTGATCCCATACCTTAAAGCCAAAGAAGTCACTCATGTTCTATAGTTTCACAACTAGAGTGATAATGGTTAAAGTTGTATATGATTCCTTTGTAGTGATGGTCGTATACATCCATGTGTTGTTAGTAAGGAAATCATCCAACATTATTCCAATAGCCAAAGTGGTGGGAGATTAAAGAGTTGTATATGCCCAATAGAATAATAGATAGAAATATTAAACAATAGAGTACAAATAAATCAATAGAATACAAATAAATAAGAATGTGTTGTGAAGCATGAGTTGAGAAGACCATCACACTCAAACAACTAGCTTAACACACGTACCTTTCATGGTATTTTACAATGAGTAAGAAAATATTATTCTAGTGTGTATAAATACAAAACTCGTTAATGATAATGCAAAGTGATCAACAATATAAAAAGGTAATCCATAATAGTGTATGCAAAGAATATGTTTGAAATTTAAGGAGAATGATTAGTGGACCAAATCAAAATTAATAGAATACGGGCATAATTACGTAGATAAGGGGTCAAAAATATACATAACATACCACACAAGTTTGGGCTAGATATAAGGAACACAAAATGAAAAGGTTGATGATAGGTAATTATGAAAGGGTGGAATTGCCCACATAATATGTTTAGATATTAATACATGTTTAATGAAGGAAAATTAATGAATATTTGCCTATGCTGCAACAATTAATCAAATGGGGTATCAAAAGCATAGTCAGAAACTCTAAAATTCTCTATTAAGACCAAGGGTAAATTGTTAAGAGGATGAAACTAACATTTGTTTTCCAACTTGTAGGAGCCTTTAACGTCATCCTTGATTAACACAAAAATCTGCTACCAAATTCTAAGTGCTAAAGTTTATATAAAGTAACTTTAAGAGATATATAAAGAAAAAATGACATGGCTCGAGAAAAATATATCCCATAAAAGTTAATGCCAACTAAAGTGTCTTTAGTTTCATATTATGGCTCTACCATGTCAATAGGCAATTGCTTGATTCATGCAGGTAGGTGTTTCACGCTCCTTGCGTAGGTTCAAATCCTTGATGAGACGTGCACGAACTAATTGTTAGAATCTTTATGAGCTAGCATCGTTTTCCCTAGGTATCTTGGATATCATTTTATAGTAGAGTACCATTTAGCTTTTGAAAATCAAAGAAAAATTTGGATCTTTGCATAGATAAATTGTACCACTTCTTGATATTGAAATATAGAAGAATGGTCAAATTGATGTAAGTCATAGAATATTGCAACAACTTAGCAAGAGGTGTATATGATGGAGCATGAGATAAAATAAAATATAATTCTTATATTTTTCCATTATGTTGGTAGGTGAAGGAACTTGTATCTTTTCAATAAGTGTTATTAATAATTTATTATTATTTTGATTTATTTTAAATAATAGCAATTATCATTAATCAAACATGTAAAAATTTCTTATTTTTCTGTAATTCTTCTTCCTTGAAGCACAATTGAAGTGATCACTTGGTTCTTTTTATGTTACTTTGAAGATGTAATTTGTAGTGACAGTATGATTGTCTTTTTGATCTTGTGCAGGTGCATGACATCCTTAATAAACTTAGTCATATGAAGAAAGTATAGGCTTTCTCTTCCCATCAAGAAACCATGATAAATATTATCGTCATTGATATGATGGAGCATCACTATGGCATTTGGAAGCCATGTAATATTTTGTTCATTTATGTGGTTTTAATGACATAATTTTGGTTATTTGTGAGAAGGCAATTGTTGGTTCCAAGAAGAAGAAGTGGAGTATTAACGTGGAACAAAATCCCAAATTAGGATATGAATGGGTATCTATGACATAAAATTATGGCAATTGCATGTTGTTGGTTCACTTAATAATAATAATAATAATTTTAAGGCCACAACCTAGACATACTCCAAATTGACGTATGAGACCTCTTTGTTTGTGGGACAAGGGTTCCCTCTGTGTAGTAATTTCATTGCTTACTTTACGAAGTGGACATACCTTACCACACTTCAAATTTGAATGGATTCTCTAACTTGGTAGTAAAATACAACTAAACAAACTAAAAATCATTGATTGGATATATTTTATAGTATTTCAGTGTATGAAATAGATTTTTATGCTTAGTCACATATTTTGTTATTTTATATATCATTTATGGGTGAAAGATATTTATTTTCAATTATATATATATTAAGCTAAAAGATATATGGATTCTTCTATTATATATAGTAAAAGAGTTACATCAAAACCTGGGGGGATCTGTCATAGTGGAAACCAAATCCACTGTTCGGTGATATTTAGATGAGTTTTCAAACAAGAATAAACAAGTGTTATGAGTCACAATGATATCATTAATGATAGAAAAATAAGGTACCAACATGTCATTGGATTTAACAATGAAATACCCTGAGTGTCTAATATTGTCCATATACATAGAAAATAAGAGAGACAAGAAAAACATAGTCAAACTAGACATCCGTCGGTTAGAGCCTATGGTTTCTTGACCTTAACATCTTCCTAGATCGTTGCTAGAAATGGGGAGTCAGTGTCAAAGACAATTGGATTGTCTCTGGTGCCTGCAAAGCTTGAAGTGCTCTCCTCTTATTTCCATTTAGCCTCGTGATCCCCTTCTAGAGCAACCTTTAATTAGGCGTCAAATTTCGATTGACACAACAATTCAAAATTCCCTTCGAAGATGTTGATGGCATGTAAGATATCCCTTTGCTCCTTCATGGTTGTTTCCAACGCTTGGCCAACCATGGCCTTCACAATCCAATAGGTCTCGACAATCTTGAAATATTTTTTATTAGGCATCCTAGAATACACCAGATCTATCACCTAGTCCTACACCTCTTCCATAATTTGAGTGACATGAGTTTTTAGTCATTTAGCTCAAACCGTTGCTTCAAATTCCTCCACCTCCTTCTCGCTTTCCTCTTTGCATTGTTCCTGGAATCTATGCCCTGCTATCCAGGCATCTCATGTCACTCCAGTGGAGGATAACATTCCTTGAGATGATGAAGCCTAGCCATTTATCCTTGTCAAAAACTTCCTCATCTTACAACCAAACACCACCAATTACCAGGATTTGACCCCAACCTCACCACCGACTACCCTGGATGAGTTCCTCGACTTGTAGACTCATCCATAAGTAATGTTGAAAAAGACAGGCTATACCCTGCCTCCTAACCCGAGTAATTATGCTATGGCCTACATCCTATGTGGACCCAAATTCAAAATTTATAGTCTCCAAATCGAAATATCAGAGACTAGACACTTATGGTTTTCAACTTGCTCGTCATCATTTGAATTATTAGACTCCCCTTGCTCCGAACATAATTCAAATTATCTCTCTTTTTACCCTCTCCATTTACAACCCACCTAGAAATATAGCTCGTCGCATCCCATCTCTGTACCTCTTCAGACCAGGATTGAACTCCATAATAATTTCACAGATTGAAAACCGAGAGGGCATACTCCCCACTATGCGAACATGTCGTCACCTCACATTGTTGAGGGTTTGTCATAATCCCACCTCCAAACTGAACTAGAACACATGGTGGGTTGGTTTTTGGGTGCTCCACATGGGTGGCCATAGCCCCAACCGATGTCACCCCATTCGGGCATTGGTTGTCTCATTCATTTAGGCAAGAGACTTCTTGTTTAAGAGGGGAAGGAATAGGCTCAAACCAATTCCACCATGTATATCATTTGGCATGAGCCACTCTTGCATTGGCTAGATAATCTGCCAATGCATTCACCTATCTCTTGACATGGGATGGAATGACCACTTGGATGTGTTTGAGCAGCTGTGCCACTTTAGAAAACCTAAAGGAGAGTCTCTTGTTTGTAGAAATTTTGTCTTGATTCAACCCATTTCCTATTTTCCTTAGAGTTGAGATGAGCAATTGTGAATCACCTTCTACCACTAGAGCCTAATATCTATGCTCCTTCACTATATGCAATCCCCTTCTTATCCCTGCAATCTCCGCTCCATTATTATACTTATTCCCAAGTCTACTGGCAAAGATTGATTGGATCTCTCATGAAGAATTGTGGAAGACTCCCTTTGCACCTGAGGATCTTGGGTTTCCTTTTAATGCCCCATCAAAATTTAACTTAAGGTGTCCAGTCCAGGGGGGGTGGTTCCCACTTCTACTTAGATCTTGAGAGAATAGGTTTATGAGTGACGAGGTCCTTTCTTTGGCATAGCTCCATTTTGTGCCCCCATAACCACCCACTAAAATTCTCTACCTTAGAGAATTTTGGTGGTTACCCCATATAAATTTTTTATCAAGGGATTTAATCACTACTAACTTGATTTTCTACTGATACAAGAAACTACCATTCTATTTGTACAACCCCAAGCCTAGCCCAAAGACACCTATAACAACAAGAGATTTGGTGAATTTTTGCCCTACCTTTGTTAGCCCTCTTTCTCAATAAGTGAGCTGCAAGTCTTGCTAGGTCCTAAAAGAAAGTCTTAACTCATGTGACTGTGCCCAAGGGCTATCGAAAAAATCTTCATCGTAACGTTACCCCCCGAAGCAAAGTAACATTCAAATTCAAATTACTCTCCAATGAACCCTTTATGATAGCACTATCGGGGGGCATTATATCGGAGTCTTCTTCATCGAAAGGTTTTACACAATATGCACAATATTGAATATGATGGAACCTCTCCAATGGATTTATCCTGATGTGTGTAACTTCACTATGCCATAAAGCACTTATCCCATGTCTTTGTTTCAAGTTGTTATTGTCCCAAAGATCCGGTCTACGTGTTAAAATTTCGACGTGTGAAGTGGGTCCCTCACATGACCACTAACCTTACGTGGAAAACAAAAAATTGTTGATTAATCTAGTTATATCCAAATGTATTAACCTCTTTGCGGGTAAGGTTGTTTCATACAAGCACTATATTAGAGGCACAAATATTCTCTTGATACCTTCCCCATCAGAACGATGACTAACCATGGTACATTCCTCTCTTCAATGACTCCTTTTTAATGACCCTCCCTGATAGCACTGTCGGGAACCCTTCTATCAGAGTTAGCTTTCCTTTTTTTTTTCCTCAATGATGGTACACTCTGATAAGACTAATCTGAAGAGTTAGAGTGTTAAACTAAATAAAAATTTCATGCAATCACCAACCCACGAATAACACACACAAATGTATAACTATTTCCCTAGCATGATTTCCAATACAGGAACAAATATTCCTTAGGAATCTCCATCAAAAATCATGAGGGAAATAGGGTGCTTGGAACACTCCGATGGACCATCCCGATGAATCTCTCCAATAGTACTATCAGGGAATTTTTCCAGACTTGATCTCTTGATTGACTATGCACCCGATACACGAATATGAGAAGATCTATACTTTTGAGAGCATTAATGATGACACTGTCTTCCACCTAGAAACAAATTGTCTTCCACTGAACATTAATTAAAGAATATTTGGGGGTAACTTATGAATACATAAAAAAAATTAACCCTAAATAACGCCTCATTTGTATTCTACAAGTTTGTAAAAATTGTGTTGTGCATACAGTGACTTCGAGATAATATCAAACTTCTTTGGAATCCTAGAACTACAAGTATGTGGATGAATTAATTTAAATTAGTTATATTGTTGTATTAAGCTAGAAAACTTATGTGGGATTCATTTATCACAGAAAGTCAAGACAACATCATGTTGCGATCATAGACCAGGAGAGGGAAAAGCCCTGTGGAAAATGTACCTGCACCTATTGTGAATTTAAGTGACATTCTAGCTACAAAAACCAAATTATTAAATGGGGTAGAGAATTTTCCTTGGTATGATGAAATTTACAGGATTTTGAACACTGGATACTTCCCGCCCGAGGATGAAGACTTGGAAGCCTATCAGAATATCATGGAAAATTGCATTCACCTCATAATTGTCCATCCAATGTTGTTCCCTTATAATGATGCAACAAGATGGTGCTCCACACACCTTGAAAAAGATACAACCACCATAATGAGTAAAACAAACCTTCAAATAACATATATAAGGCTAGAGGACAACATACTCTTATATCACCTTCTCGGATCAATGGTTTCCTTGAATGAGCCAATTTTGAAGAAGAAGATTTTGAAGAGCTAATGGAATATTATGGTGTGATGAAGAAAGGAAAATCAATAAAGGAGAACGATTGATCCATGCTCATGAACTCAAAAAACCCTACAAAATGTTGAATACCATAATATGTCGATTATATGGGGAAGAGACAAGCACTCACTTTCAGATGGAATGGTTGTCGATGGCATACAAAGTCGTAAAGATAGGAGAAATCTTCAACTGGGAAAACATATTGGCATTTAATATCTTCCAAAAAATCAAAGAAGCCCCAGGTATGAAAAAATCAAGCTTCTTCATGATTGCATACCTTATAGATGCCATATGTTTTGTTATGCATTTTATTGCTTTTAGATGAAATTGGGATCCTAGTCAGCCACTAGTACATGTCTATTGTTCATAATTATGGGATGTCAATTATAATAAATACACATATGACATCTATGATTATTTCCTTTCTCACCTATGCACCATAATGTTTGGGTATCTGTCATATAGAATATCACAGGAGACCATGGCAACCTTGAGGAATATTACATATTGGTTTATGGGCAAGTATTATACATATATCAGGGTCTATGGGAGCTCTGAGGCCCCACATATCCTACCCAATTACGTCTCTGATAGGTTATTATCCCAAGAGATTTCTTACCAAACAATAGAAGCTGGTATAACCTCGTTCCTCTCAGGTAACAGTAAGAAACTATGTCCCACATTCCCTTTAAAAATAGGGAGGTATGCATTATCTAATGGTCCTCCTGCTAGGAAGGAGGATGAAGCCCTGTAAGAGATATTCCTATGTGAAGGGGAACCTTTAGGGAATGATCCAAAATATATAGCAATCAATCATGTCAAATCTGTTGGATTAACTCACCCTATAATTCATGAAGTGAACTTTGTAGAGGATATCTTCAAAGGGATTTTATTCTTTGAAGAAGTATTACACAGGTTGTCAGATGAGTCGGCTAAAGAGAAGTCTTTAATAGAAGAGGAAGAAAAAAGGAAGGTATCCAAGGAAGTTCCTATTGATTCTAGAGAAGTACAAAGAAAAATGAGAAGCAAAGGAAAAGAAGAACAAAGAAAAGTTGAGGAAAGACACCATAAAGTCTTGGAAGCAAAAGAGGAATATCAAAGGAAGCAGGCAGAGAAAGAAAAGGAGAAGAAAAATGACCTAGATAAAGGTAGAGGGAAAAATAAACATGAAGACAATAGAAAACCCAAATTGGACGACAAGAAGAAGATAGATGAGGAATTGAAGAAAATTCTTGAAGATAATAAGAGGAAGGTTGAAAGAGAGGAAAAAGAACTACAAGATGCAAAGCCAATGAAGAAATTAACAAAAGAAGAGGAGAAACAGAGGTTGGAAGTAGAAGTAGAGAAAAGGAAAAGGAAAGAGGAAAAAGAACAACAAAAATATTCTTAAGGCCGAGACAAAGAGGAAGGTTGATGAACAAGATGAAAAATAAAAATAGAGGAAACTAAATGAAACCAAATTTAGTAAAACAAGTCCAAGTGTGGGTATACTAAACATATCTCTCGAAGAATGTACACCCCTAATGGCAATACCAAGGAATTTCTCTTTCTCCTCTCAGGTGCTAGAATTGGGCCAGGCTATAGTAGCTATGGGAGAATATTATAGCAACAATACCAAATGAATAGAGAAAATATCAAGCAAAAGGAAAAGAGGAGAGGAAAATCCCAGCTAGGGATCAATCAAAAGGTCCATTGAATGGAGAGCATAACCATACCCTAAGGACAATGTTATACACACTGCCTCTACCCTTAATGTATTTGCAGGGGAAAATGAAATGTATATGTATGAGTTGGTTGTTGCATTAGATATCTCACAAGACAAAATAATTGATTTGGAGGAATAATTGAGGACACATAAAGAAAAGATCATTAAATAATTCAAAGAAATAATTAGTACAACAGAAAAACATCACAAAGAGCAATTGAAAAAATAATTGCATAACCAGACTAATAAATTGAGTGCATAATTCAAGAAGAAAATCCACATAGTTGAAAGTCTACATAAGGGAGAATTTGAATCCCTCAAGTTAGCACATTCTAAAGAGATAGAGAAACTGAAAAACAATCATGCACAAGAGTTGACAAGCTTACAGACAGAAAGTATGGAAGCCAATGAATTCATTGAAGAAATGGAACAAGATAAAGAAAAATTAGAAAAGGCTCTAGAACAAAATCAAGCAGGTGCTCTCGTCTTAGAAACCATAAAGACATAAGCCAAGGTTTTCAATGAAGAGCTAAAATTGGTGCAAAAGAAATGTTTCTGTGTACTGAATGATATCCAAAGGAACATAGATGATCAAATAAAATAAAGTTGGAAGATCAGATGGATGAGATGAGAGACAAATATCAGATTTCTCAAGATGCATTTGATTGAATTGTGGATTGGAAAAGTGTATACCATGATCCACCAAGTACCTTGCCACTCTAATCTACCAAGAAAAAGATAAAAGACCACGTTTTTTTTTATACATGGAAACCCCTCTTACAAGACATCAAAAGCATTAATAAGACAAGGCAAAATGCCTACAAAAGATTATGGAATGCCTCCGATGAGCTATTGGAGGAATTCAGAATGGAAATTATGCTCAACATCAATGATACATCCCTAGCGAGCCGAGGATAACATAAGTTGAGGAAAAGAAGGATTCTAGCCAAAAGGTTATTGAACAACTTACACAGGTTGGAAAATAGGTCTTAAATGACTATTTGATGAAGCCCATGAGGTTGATCACGTTGGCCAAAGACTTCATCAAAAGGACAAAACAAAGCTTAAATCTAAAAGTGACAACAAAGATATGCGATAGCGAGCTAGACCTGGAGAAAATGCAACTAAGAAAGCTACAAGCCATCATGGAAGATTACACATTATGGAAATAATATCGGAATGAAATGGAGCTGCAAATGCTCTCATAATTATTTCATTTTTGTTACCGATCCTTCATTTTAATTTTTTATTACTTATGAAGAGATCAAATAGGGAATGTGAAACAATGAGTTAGGACTGTCAAATGACATCATGGAAGTTACTGAATGTAAATAATCCCTCTTGTTTTATAAAAAAAGGCACTGCGAGGGAGACAAGACTTTTGGTATGTTGTATATCAAAACAATATTTTTACTGCTTGAATGAAGACAACAAGAGGCATATTGGAGATCTATGATTCAAATATGTGTGTTTGAGACTTTTCTTGAGACATATGTCTATTTTTTTAATATGATTGAACACGGTTGTGTAACGTACCCAACCACCCACAGGCTGGGTAACGCCACTAAACGAACACTTGACTTAGCTCAACTAGATCTGATACCAAATTTTAACGTCCCCGACCATCCACAGGCCGAGTAACGCTACTGTGGAGCATACACATATATATAACATGCCTTTTAATGAATTGAAAAGAATTAACACAAAATTACTGCTACCATACAGATTCAAATGGAATCAACAGTAAGTCCACATACAACAGAACACATGATACATTTCAAGAAACACAGACATGCATAACATACATAATTAAGCACGTAAATGATACTTATCTTTTAACTGGACTAAAACCACCAACTGCATGCAGACCTTCCACGAACCTCCCAGCCTTAGACCACACTGCTCATCACTCTTAGCAGTGGGTCGCCCCCGAGCTGGGACTAAAATCCACCAGGAAAGGGAATTCTAGGCTTGGCAAGGACAATAAGGAAGTTGCACAAAACAACAAGAAGGATCTTTTATCCCAAGAGCCACTTACGCCCACAACTCATAGACCCTCATTCCCTACATGCCTTCTCCACCCCAAGAGGGTACACCTTCACTAATACAAGTCCATCGACTAGTACACCTCCCTTACCTTGGGCTTCAACAACAGGCTGGACCAGAAGTCTCGGAGTAATGTAGCTGGTACGAGACTCCCTTCCAGGAGAACTTGCTTCCCAACAAACTCTCTCACCTGGGAGAGTTGCTCACAAGCCTGACAACCTGCTTCTTCAATTCAGCTCCTAAGAAATACTACAACAACATTCACCTAACATACAGGTGACAACAACCACAGGAATCGGTTATGGACCCTAAAATGGCAACGACTAGACACTAAGACACAACATGGCTTAGGCAATTACCCAAGTGTCGGGTTCCACAGAAGACACAGATCGACTCACGGTTTACTTGTTTTAGGATGCGTGTGAAGAAAATTTGTAGAGGTCGAAGGTGGAGGCCAACGAGTTCAAGCGGAGGATGCAAGATTGGGAATTGGGCCCCCAACATGGTTTGACTCTTTGGTTTTAACTACATGTTCCCAGGTTGACACCTGTCTTCCTAGAGCTACATGCACTCCATTTAGCATACGTTCCTTTTCCAGGAACTTAGGAAAACACTGATCAATTGTCTACCCTAGCCTTTAGGAAATAATAATAAAATATTATCACCTTAGAGGTAAGCCCCCTAGCTTAGACCCTAGGCCCAAACACTTAGCCTCCTCCCTTTCCCTACCTAGTGGAGCTTAGTTCCCCATCACTCTTTCTTCGTGGTCGGTCTACACACATCGATGTTTATATTTTATTAATGATATGCATAATTACATATACAAAATTAGGCTCATGGCCTTAATCATCTAGGCTCTCCGGCCTAATAAACATATAAGTCTTCAGATTATAAACACTTGGCTCACCAGCCTATAAACATAATTACAATTCAACAATATAACTGGGGCTCATCCTTGGGGTATTACAATCCCCTCCCCTTATTTTTGCACTGTCCTCAGTGCAACTTCTTTACACAACATCAACAAGATTTTCAAAATCTTCAAAAAGATGCGGGTATTCTTCCCACATAACATCCTCATGCTCCCATGTCGCATCCTCAAGACCATACCAGGTCCGCTAGACTTTTACAATCCCTATGGCTCGATTCCAGAGCTTCCTTTTTTTCCGGTCCAATATATGCACCAGATGCACTTGCAAGATGCCTTCTTCCTCCACCTGAATCACATTCCAATCAATTACATGATTAACATAATGTATATATTTATTAAGTAATGAAATATGAAACACATTATGCACAGTCATGGATGCATGCAATACAAGCATATATGCAACTAGTCTAATCCTTTCTAGGATTTCAAATGGACCACAAAATATGGCTGCCAACTTGGAACAGTTTCCCAACTTCACGGAACTTTTGTTGGCTTTCACTTTCAAAAAAACATGATCACCCACTTTAAACTCGGTGTGGGTTCTGGTCTTATTAGCATAAATTTTCTGCCTGTCTTGGGTAGCTTTTAAATTATGCTCTTAATCTTCAGCATTTGCTCTTCCATTTCCCTGAGACAATCTGGCCCAACTATTGCTCTATCAGCTGGGTTGTCCCATCTTATTGGAGTGTTGCACTTTCTGCCATAAAGTGCTTCAAATGGGCTCATCATCAATGATGTTTGATACCCATTGTTGTAGGCAAATTCTAACAAGTGTAGGTAGTCTTCCCATTTAGATGGTTTGTCCATCACATACATCCTTAGCATGTCTTCTATCACTTGGTTCACCCTCTCTATTTTCCCATCAAACTTAGGATGACAAGCTGTGTTGAAGTTCAGATTCATTCCGAACACTTTGAATAACCCCTTCCAAAAATTTGAGGTAAATTTCGGGTCCCTATCAGACACAATTGTCTTGGGAACATTGTGCAATCATGCTATTTCCCTCATAAAGATATCGACAACATTAACTGCCTTGTGAGTAGTCTTTAATGGAATAAAATGGGCAACTTTCATAAGCGTATCCACCACCACCATGATTGAATCATGCTACTTGCCAGTTCTACGCAATCCTGTGATAAAATCCATTGTCACCACTTCCCACTTCCACTCAGGAATGGGTAAATGCTGTAGCAACCCTGCTAGGTGCCTATGCTCAACTTTGACTTTCTAACATTCCACACATCTGGCGATGTATTCTGCAATTTCCTTCTTCATTCCTAGCCAAAAGTAATGGCTCTTGACTGCTACCACTGTTTTCTGATATCTAGGGTGCCCAACATAATGCACATTATGCATTTATTTCAAAATCATAATTTTCAATTCCTGGACATTAGGCACATAAACTCTATTTTTGTATAGGAGTGTTCCATCAACTTCCAATTTATATTGTTCCACTCTCTGTAGCATCTTACCGTGTTGTAGCTTTGCTACCAATTCCATGTACTGCAAGTCTGACTTTGCAGCCTCCACAATTCTTTCTTTCAAATCTGATTGGTACATGCTAATGGTCATAGCATATAGTTCATGTACTCTCTTGCTGAGTGCATCAACCACTTTGTTCTCTTTTCCTTTGATATGCTTGATATCAAAGTCGTACTCACAAAGGAATTCCAACCATCTAATATGCTAGCATTCAAAGTTGGCTGATCAAACAAATACTTCAGACTATGATGGTCTGTCCTAAGTTCAAATCTCTTTCCCATGAGGTAGTGCCTCCATTTCCTTAGTGTGTGCACTATCGCTGCCAAATTCAAATCATGAGTGGCATAGTTATTTTCATGCTCTTTCAATTTTCTAAATTCATAACATATTACAAACCCATTCTGGCTGAGGAATCCTCCCAGTCCTTCTTTGCATGCATATGTACACACTACAAAATATTCATTCGGATCTGCAATCCTCAGGATTGGAGCACTGGTTAACAACTGCTTCAATCGCTGGAAGCTTCTCTCACATTCTTCTATCCATTGAAATTTCTTCTCCTTCCTTTGCAAGGAAGTGATGGGTGAGATATCCTTGAGAAACCTGCATTGAAACTTCTATAATAGCCAACTAGACCCATAAAGGATCTGAATTTTGTTACATTCTTCGTCTCTGACCATTCTCTAATGGATTCTATCTTCTTAGGATCCACAACTATCCCATCTTTTGAAATGATATGCCCCAAGTAATGGATATTCTTTTGATAAAATGAGCACTTGCTCAATTTGGCATACAGTTGGTGCTCTCTTAACACCTGCAACACCATCTTCAGATGATGTTCATGCTCTTCCTCCAACTTGGAATACACCAGAATGTCATCCAAAAAGACTATGACAAACTTGTCTATATATTCCATGAATACACCATTCATTAGGCACATAAAAATAACGGGTGCATTTGACAACCCAAATGGCACCACTGTGAATTCATAATGACCATACCTTGTTATAAAGGCGGTCTTGCTGATGTATTCATCCTTTATCCTTACCTAGTGGTAACTTGACCTGAGATCTATCTTTGAAAATATCTTGGCATCCTTCAACTGATCAAAGAGATCATTGATCCTCGACAAAAGGATACTTGTTCTGAATGGTCACTTTGTTCAACTGTCTGAAATCGATGCAAAATCTCAAAGTACCATCTTTCTTCTTCACGAACATGACTAGGACACCCCAAGGTGACACACTTGGGCATATATACCCCTTCTTCAGAAGTTCTTCAAGCTTCAATTGCAATTCTTTCAGCTCTGGTGCACTCATTTTGTAAGGAGTTTTCGACACTGGAGCTGCTCCAAGCATCAAGTTTATAGAGAAGTCAATATCTCTCTTTTGGGTTAGTCCTGGTACCTCCTTGAATACATCTTCAAAATATTTTAGTACTGCATGGTCCTCAAGATTTGATACTTTATCCTTAGATTCTTCCTCCATGTGGGATGCAAATAATTGACATCCTTTCCTATAGCACTTCTTCAACTGCATTGCTGAGATTTCTCTGACAGTAACTACCCTTGGGATTCCTTGCACTTTCCTTGGGTTTCCTTCCTCATCCAAGCAAGTGAATTCCTTGCTATGACAATCTAATATGGCATGGTGTTGGTCCAACCAATCCATCCCAATTAGACAATCATAGGAACCTAAAGGTAAAATGTTAAATTCAACCCTTGTGCCCATTCCATTCATGTCCACTAGATAGGACTTAACCAACTCCACAACCTTTCTCTTGGCTCCTGTAGCCAGATGCACTAACGAATATTTTACATGTTTTCTTCTTGGTAAATGCAAACTTTCCACCATTCTAGGATCTATGTAACTATGACTAGCTCCTAAATCAATTAAAATAGTAATGGGTTGGTTGTTGATCATACCTTCCACTTCAATCATATGTGATTGATATTCTACTTGCTTGTTGTCCAAGGATGCGTAGGTTTTGGGTACACTTCTTCCCATGTCCTCCACTGTTTCTTCCTGTTGAACATGGTGGAAAACTCTCACTTTGTCACTTCTGTGGGGGCAATCCCTGCACCTATGATTTCCTTTACAACCCCAACATTCCATAGGTGGTTGTCTTGGTATTTGCCCAACTACTTCATCCTTCCTGGGCTCTCTAAAACCTAGCTGTCCTTGAGGGCTATTCTTGAAAAATGGTGGTTTGTTTCCCTTTTTCCTCTGCTCCCTCTTAAACTTTTTCTTGTCTTCCCAAACTTTTTGGAAAGTAGACTTTTCTTTTTACTAATCATATAAGAATTTTTCTCTCCTTAGAGTTTCTTCCATAGTGTTTGGGTCATCATACTGGATCTTGTCACTGATGGAAGATGGAAGCCCACTCAGATACCTTTGAATCTTAAATGTCTTGTCCTTGATGAAGGGAACATATTTCAACAACTCCAAGAATCTTCTTTCATACTCATTAATGGACATACTTCCCAGCTTGAGTTCGAATAACTCTTTCATTTTCTTGTCATAACACCTCTTAGTTAAGTACTTATTTTCAAAATGTCTCTTGAATTCCCTCCATGTAACATTATTCTCTCTGAAGTGTTGTACTTTCACAAGCTGCTCCCACCATATGGATGAATTTCCTTTAAGTTGGTAAATGACAATTCTTCCCTCTGCATGAGAAGAATAGTTCCACAGTTGGAAATATTTCCTCATGCCCATGAGCCATGTCTCAACATCTTCATCTTTCTTGTGTTCTCTGAAAAGTAGGAGGCTTAATCTTGTTCATTTCTCCCTTCAGTTCATCCACTCCAGATCTCCTATGCTTTCTGGTAGGAGATGGGCTTGAACTATTGTGTGCCCTCTTATTGGAATTCTTTGGGGAGTGACGATGATGCCTACTAACGCTTCTTGATATTATTTTCTTCTCAGGGGTCTTGCAACTCTCTGTTTTTCTTGAGTCACTCTCCTTATCCAACTTCTTTTCGGTTCTCTCCAAACTCTGCATCAACTTTAAGTTGAATTTTCCTTGTTGATCCCTGGTTTTCATGATCTTTCTGTTATCTTCTCGATGAGTCTGGGCATATTTTTGCAATATTTTAATGTTTTTCATCATGCGCCCTCCTTATCTATCTCTTCTCCATGCCCATTAGAGTTATATCCTTCAACTACAAAATGGACATCCATTCCTTTTACTTCATTCTCTGAACTGTAAGCATTATGTGCCTCCTCCATTTCTCTGCACTTAGTGGAAATTCGCTTTGGTTCTAACTTTCGTTAACTCTACAAACACAATGTACAATCAATCGAAATTTATTAGGCCATCAGTCCTTAACAATTCCACAGTATTCATAAACCAATCTAATTCAAAGAAAAAATTCAGATTCCATTTTCTTTCTGAGCTCTGCTCTATTCTGCAACAATTTTTCGGGCACTAGCCTCTTTCTCTTAGTCCCCAACCCATGCAACCACGAGCTGTGGCCTAGCACTAGCTTGATAGGTGCTTACTCAGGACTTTGGGCTTTAGAAGTCTTCAAAGTACCTCTCAACAGTCTCTCGGATTTCCGAATTAACGAACTCACGAAGTAAGGTGGATCAATAGTCCATGACTACCCAACATCCACAGTTGATGCCCACTGTGGAAATTCAGGCATCAGAGCTCCGAGACTTCAAAACTTCAGAGCATCGAGACTTTGGACCTTGGGACTTCGAGACTTCAAAATTTCTCCCCTCATCATACATTAATTCTCCCAAAATTCGAAATCCAAAATTATGGTTTTCTCTTTTGCTTCGGAGTTTTGGGTTTCAGAAGTTTGTGCATGAACACATCCCACTTATCCCGATCATCAAATTTGGAAGTTTCAATCTTCTCTTTGCTTGATCTAACGGTCAATATCTTCTCCTCAGATCCATGACAGAGACAAACTCTGTCACTCCGTGAATTTTCAAAGGAACTCACGACTAACCGCCTTGCAACATTCCTAGATCTAACGACCGTGAAGGATTCTACTTCTTCTGAACAGATCCTACAGCCCACATTACTCTGTGGCTCAATACCACGTTTGTTATGGTTTTACAATACCTCTAGACTTCCTAAGATTTGTTTCTCGAACCCCTTTCTCCTTAGAGGGTTGCTTCAACACTTAGTCGACTTTCAGATCTATGCACTCCTTGAAACAGATCTTCACAACCCTTTATGAGAAAAGTCAATCTATTTCTTCTGAGATTTTTGAGTCAAAGACTCTATCGACGCACTCCTTGCACCCAGAGATGCTCTGAACCTCAAATTTTGTCCCTTTCGACAATAGTTCACTCTGAAATATTTGTCTTGTTAACCACTAACATGACCCATCCAGGCTCAGTGTTGAAACCATGGCTCTGATACCAAATTGTAACATACCCAACCACCCACAAGCTGGGAAACACCACTAAACGAACACTTGACTTAGCTCAACTAGCTCTGATACCAAATTTTAATGTCCCCGACCATCCATAGGCCGGGTAACGATACTGTGGAACATACACATATATATAACATGTCTTTTAATGTACTGAAAATAATTAACACAAAATTACTGCTACCATATAGATTCAAATGGAATTGACAGTAAGTCCACATGCAATGGAACACATGATATATTTCAAGAAACACAGACATGCATAACATACGTAATTAAGAACATAAATGATACTTATCTTTTAACTGGAGTAAAACCACCAGATGCATGCAGACCTTCCACGAACCTCCCAACCTTAGACCACACTGCTCATCACCCTCAGCAGTGGGTCGCCCCCAAGTTGGGACTAAACTCCACAAGGAAAGGGAATTCTAGGCTTGGAAAGGAAAATAAGGAAGTTTCACAAAACAACAGGAAGGATATTTTATCCCAGGATCCACTTACGCCCACAATCAATAGGCCCTCATTCTCCACACGCCTACTCCACCCCAGGAGGGTACACCTTCACTAATACAAGTCCATCGGCTAATACACCTCCCTTACCTGGGGCTTCAACAACAGGCTAGACCGTAAGTCTCAGAGTACTATATCTTCTACGGGACTCCCTTCCAGGAACTCGCTTCCCAACAAACTCTCTCACATGGGAGTGTTGCTCACAGGCTTGACAACCTGCTTCGTCAATTCAACTCCTAAGCAATACTCCAACAACATTCAACTAACATACATGTGACGAAAACATCAATAATTGGTTATGGACCCAAAAATGGCAACGAACAGACGCTAAGACACAACATGGCTCAGGAAATTACCCAGAAGTCGGGTTCCACGGAAGACACAAATCGTCTCACGGTTTACTCATTTTAGGATGCGTGTCAAGAAAATTTACAGAGGTCGAATATGGAGGCCAACAAGTTCAAGCGGAGGATGGAAGAATGGGAATTGGGCCCCCAACACAGTTTGACTCTTTTGTTTTAACTGCATGCGCCTAGGTCACACCCTCGATATGGGACTAAAATCCACCCGGGTAAAGGGATTCCTAACTAGGCTAAAGACTCATAGACAACAAGAAAGACACTGTCTTAGGTGCCAAATCAAACTAACAACCTATAGTCCCTCATTCCCCACATGCCTATCCCACCCAAGAAGTGTGCCCCTTCTCTGCTCAACAATCCTTCGGTTGCCCCACTTCCTTTCCGGGCTTCAGCGACAAGCCGGACAGGAAGTCTCAGATCACTGTAGCTATAGTTTAGCACCTTCAAGAAATCAATTCCCAACAATTATCTCACCCAGAGAATTTCTCACAGGCTTGACAACCCGCCTCTTCAATATCCCATGGGCCTGACAACCCGCTTCTTCAGTTAAGATCCCAAGCTAACCAGGTACCCCAACACAAAATGGCTATGGATACAGGTTCATGTACAATCATGAAGATATGAAGAATAGCTCAATGGTGTGTGAATGCTCATGGATGATTGAATGGATGACTGAATGATGGAAGGAATGATGGCAAGAATGATGGGAAATGAACTAAGTCCCAACAATATGTATGCATGTCCCCAACTTGACAGTTGTCATGTTGGGAGCTACTTTGGCCCACTTGTCCCCAACTTTAGAACTTAGGATAAAATAATTATCCATACTTTATGATTAAGAAATATAAATATAATATTCCTTTTTGGATTTATTTCCCTAGATTAGCCCTTTTCCTTAGCTTTTAGGCCTCTCTCTTTCCCTAACCAGTGGATTTTAGTCCCCCATACTCTTTTATCGTGGTTGGTCTGTGCGTAGCGATGTATTTTATATTAATCATGAGACATATACAAAAATAGACGCACTGGCCTTTAACAACTAGGCTCTCTGGCCTAATCAAAACATAAGCATCCTATCTTATAATAATTGGCTCACCATCCTATAAAACACAACATATACACAAAGTCTCCATGGCCTCGAAATCGCGCGCACTTAAGTTGTTGTGCACAGTATCCAAAAATGTGCACACTTCATCATTTTACTGTGCAGTACATGTGCGCACTATGCCATGAAAGGTCCATACAAAAATGATATCAAACAACTCACCAACTTAAGTACATTTGCATTTACATTTACAATTGGGTTCGACCTAGGGATATTACAATCCCCTCCCCTTATTTATGCACTGTCCTCGGTGCATCATGTACACATATACAAAAAAATCTCAAAAATCTTCAAAAAGATGCGGGTATTCTGCCAGCATTGCATCCCTATGCTCCCAGGTGGCGTTCTCAAGACCGTACCAGGTCCATTGGACCTTTACAAGCCCTATGAATTGATTCCAGAGCTGTTTGATTTTTTGGTCTAGAATGTGTACCGGATGCACTTGAAAAGCACCTTCTTGCTCCACCCGAATCACATTCCAATAAATAACATGATTAGAATCAGGTATATTTTTCCTGAGCAATGATACATGGAATACATTATGAACAGACATAAATGCAGGAAATGCAATCATATAAGATATTGGACCAATCCTCTCTAGGATTTCAAATGGCCCACAATAGCGAGCTGCCAACTTTGAACAGTTTCCCAACTTTAGGTAACTTATGTTGGCCTTCACTTTCAATAATACATGATCACCCACTTTAAATTCCCTGTGAGTTCTACCTTTATCAACATAGCTTTTCTTCTTGTCTTGGGCAACCTTTAAATTTTGTTTTATTTTTATCATTTTCTCCTCCATTTCCCTGAGTAAATTTGGCCCAACCACTGCTCTATCTGATGGGTTATCCCAGCTTACCAGTGTGTTGCACTTTCTACCATAAAGTGCCTCAAATGGGCTCATCTTTAAAGATGCTTGGTACCCATTGTTATAAGCAAAATCTACCAAGTGTAGGTAGTCTTCTCATTTTGATGGTTTATCCATCACATACATCCTCAACATATCTTCAATCAGTTGATTCACCCTCTCTATTTGTCCATTTAATTTTGGATGATAAGCTATACTAAAATTCAAATTTGTTCCAAATCTATTAAATAACCCTTTCCAAAATTTTGAGGTAAATTTTGGATCTCTGTCAGACACAATTGTCTTGGGTATGCCATGTAATCTAGAAATTTCTCTCATATACACATCAACAATGTTCGCTACCTTGTGAGTGAGCTTAACTGGAATAAAATGGCCATCTTTAGTAATCTTATCCACCACTACAATGATAGAATCATGTTGCTTGTTTGTTTTGGGTAGTTTGGTGATGAAATCCATGGTTCCAACTTCCCATTTCCACTTAGGAATGGGTAATGGCTGTAGCAAACCAGCTAGGTGTCTATGCTTAACCTTTAACTTTTGACATTCCAAACATCTGGCATTAAAATCAACAACCTCTTTCTTCATGCCTGGCCAATAATATTGGCTTTTGACAACTGCAATAGTTTTCTGATATCCTGGGTGCCCAACATAAGGTACATTATGCATTTCTATCAATATCATATTTTTCAATTCTTGAGAATTTGGTACATAAATTATGCCCCTGTACATGAGAATTTCATCATTATCTAGCTTGTATTCTTCAATTTTCTACTGTAAATTACCTTGCTGTAATTTTGCCATTAATTTCTTGTATTGCAAATCTAATTTTGCAACCTCTAAAATTTTGTCTTTCAAATCTGATTGGTACATGCTAATGGTTGTAGCATGCAATTCATGCACTCTTCTGCTGAGTGCATCAACCAATTTGTTCTCTTTCCCCTTGATATGCTTTATATCAAAGTCATATTCACTTAGAAATTCTAACCATCTGCTTTGCCTAGCATTTAGAGTTGGCTGATCAAATAAATATTTCATACCCTTGTGGTCCATCCTCAACTCAAACCTTTTCCCCATGAGGTAGTGTCTCCATTTCCTCAAGGCATTCACTATGTCTGCCAACTCCAAATCACGAGTGGTATAATTTATTTCATGCTGCTTCAACTTCCTTGATTCATAACATATAACAAACCCATTTTGACTGAGGACTCCACCAATTCCTTCTTTACATGCATTTGTGCATACAATGAAGTCTTCATTTGGGTCTGCAATCCTTAGTATTGGAGCACTTGTTGATAATTATTTCAAGTGTTGGAAACTCTTTTCACAGTCCAATGTCCACTGAAACTTCACACCCTTTCTTTGTAAGGAAGTGATTGGTGTGCAGTCTTTGAAAATCCTTCAATAAATCTTCTGTAGTAGCCTGCAAGGCCCATGAATGATCTGACCTCTATCACATTCTTTGGTGCTGACCATTCTCTAATGGCTTCTATCTTCTCAGGATCCACTGCTGTCCCATCCTTTGAAATGATATGTCCCAAATAATGAATTTGCTTATGATAAAATGAGCACTTGCTCAATTTGGCATATAACTAATGCTCCCTTAATACTTGTAGCACCATCCTCAAATGATGTTCATGCTCTTCTCCTGACTTAGAATATATAAGAATGTCATCCAAAAAGACAATGAAAAACTTGTCTAAATATTCTCAGAAAACACCATTCATTAAGCACATGAAAACAACTGGTGCATTTGACAACCCAAATGGCACCAATGTGAACTCATAATGACCGTACCTTGTCTTGAAGGCGGTCTTGCTGATATCTTCCTCTTTAATCCTTACCTGATGGTATCCTGACCTGGGATCTATATTTGAAAATATCTTTGGATCCTTCAATTGATAAAAAAGATCATCAATCCTTGGCAGAGGATACTTGTTCTTAACAGTCACTTTATTCAACTGTCTGAAATCAATGCATAATCTTAATGTTCCATTTTCTTCTTCAAAAACAAGACCGGGGAAACCCAAGGTGACACACTTGGGCGTATATACCCCTTCTTCAGAAGTTCTTCAAGCTCCATTTGCAACTCCTTTAATTCTCATGTACTCATTATGTAAGGAGTCTTTGACACTGGAGCTGCTCTAGGCATTAAATTTATAGAGAAATCAATATCTCTCTTTGGGGGTGGTCCTGGTTCCTCCTTGAACACATCTTCAAATTCTTCCAAGACTACATGATCTTCCAAATTTGGCACCTTATCTTTAGGTGTCTCTTCCATATGCGCTGCAAATATTTGACACCCTTTCCTGTAACATTTCTTCAGCTGCAATGCTGAAATTTCTTTGATGGTTACTACCCTGGGAATTCCCTGCACTTTCCTTAGTTTCCCTTCCTCATCCAAGCAAGTAAACACTTTGTTATGATAGTCTAGAAGAGAATGATGTTGGTCTAACCAATCCATCCCAATTATACAGTCATAGGAACTTAAAGGCAAGATGTTCAAATCTGCCTTGGTGTTCAGTCCATTTATGTCCATAAGGCATGACTTAACCATCTCATTAATTTTTCTTTTGGCTCCTGTAGCCAGCTGCACCAACCAATATTTTCCATGCTTGCTTCTTGGAAAATGTAAAATTTCCACCAGCTTAGGATCTATATGACTATGACTAGCTCCTGAATCGATTAAAATAGAAATGGTTCGGTTGTTGATCATACCTTCCACTTCAATCATATGTGATTGATACTCTACTTGCTTGTTGTCCAGGGCTACATAAATCCTTAGTGCATTTCTACTCATGTCCTCCACTGTTTCAGCTTGCTATACATTGTGAACAGTTCTCCCTTTTTCACCTCTATGAGGACAATCTATGTACACATGATTTCCTTTACAACCCCAACATTGAATAGGTGGCTGCCTTGTCCTTTGACCTCCTGTCTCAATCGTTCTGGGTTCTCTAGAAGTTGGTTGTCCCTGAGGATTATTTCTGAAGAATGGAGGCTTAGATCCCTTCTTCCTCTGATCCATGTTGAACTTCTTTTTGTCTTCCCAAGATTTTTGAAAAGTTGGCCTTGATTTTTGCTGATCATATAGGCATTTAGCTTGCCTTATGGTCTCCTCCAATGTCTGGGGATAATCATACTATATTTTGTCATTGATGAATGATGGAAATCCACTCAAATACTTTTGAATCTTAACTGTCTCATCCTTGATGAAAGAGACATACTTCAACAGTTCTAAAAACCTTCTCTCATATTAATCAATGGTCATACTCCCAAGCTTGAGTTCAAAGAACTCTTTCATTTTCTTGTCATAGTATCTCTTAGTCAAGTATTTCTTCTCAAAATACTTCTTGAATTCCCTCAGAGTAACACTTTTCTCTTTAATGTGTTTCACTTGCACAAGCTGATCCCACCACATGGATGCCTTTCCCTTGAGTTGATAGATAGCAATTATAACTTTTTCATGAGAAGAATAATTATTCAATTGAAAATACTTTCTCATGCCCAACAACCATGTCTATGCATCTTCATCCTTCTTGTGCTCACCATCAAATGTAGGAGGTTTGATTTTGTTCATTTCTCCTCGTAGCTCATCCACCCTAGACCCCTTATGCTTCCTGACATGGGATGGACTTAAGCTGTTGTGTGCCCTCTTATTGGAATGCCTTGGAGAGTGATGGTGATTCCTGCTAACACTTGCTTTTCTTTTCTCATCAGGAGGTCCGTGACTTCCTGATTTGCTTGAGCCACTCTCCTTATCCAATTTATTTTCTATTATGTTCAAGCTCTCCAATAACTTCATGTTGAAGTCATCCTGTTTCTTCTTGGCTCTCATAAGCCTTTCATTATCAACTTTATGGATTTGGACATCCTTTTGTAATTTTTTAATGGTCTCTACCATGTTCATGTTTTCATCCCTTTCTTCTCCATGTCCATTGGAGTTTGTTCCTTCAATGCCCAAATGGATATCCATTCCTCTAATTTCATCTTCCTGGCTGTAAGTCCCCTGTGCCTCATCCATTCCTATGGACTCTGTGTTGATCTTGATCTGATCTAGTTGTTGTTAACTTTGCAAATGTGCAACCAAAAAAACTTTGTCAGGCTAACTGTGTTCAACAATTTCATGAAAATTATGAACCATTTTGGTTCAATAATATATCAAACCTCTTTCTTCTGATTTCCTAAAAACTTGAATACCCAGATGAATTTTTTGGGTGTATATTTATATTCCACTTTCCAATACCTTTCCAACGCCTACTCCCATGCTCAATTCCAAGTCTTGAGCAAAAAGTTATGGCTATTTAAAAATTGCCCATTAATTTTTCTGTCCATTTTTCAACTTGGTGCAACTCTGCGTTGTAATTATGCATTTTTTCACCTGATCCATTGGATATTTCATAGGATCTCAATTGGGTTTCCTCATATAAATATTATGGACATTTTTTCCAAGTTTCACCTCATTTTGAGTTGTGGGCTACTAGTTACAGCCTGCTAAAGTTCTAGGCCAATTTGTGTTTTTGGTCTAGAATGTTACAAGTACCTTCTTTGCCATATTAAACATTTTTAACATGCCCAAAAATTCAATTTAGATATGGGAATGTATTCCATGGTTCAATATCTTTCCATTGTCTTCTCCTGCGCCTCAATCTGAGTCTGGAGTAGAAAGTTATGGCTCTTTGAAGTTAGTTGGGTCTTAAAACTTACCCTTCACTGTTTAAGCTGTAACTTTCTCATAAAAAATTTGTTTGATGAACATTTTACACCATTAGAAAGATCTATCTAGGCTCTTTCATTTGAGATGTAGAGATAGAGTGTACCTTAGTTACACCTATGTCTCGTGGTTTTTGAGTTGCTAAAAAAGATCTTAAGGGCCTCAAAAACACGCTGCAAAAAGATGATGTTCAAATGATATAAAACGTCACAGAAAATCACTGGTTTTTTGTTGTTGTTCACCTTCCAAACGACTTTGCGTGCAAAATTTTCAACCTGTACACCCATATTTAGCATGCACAACACCACCACAAGGTAAATCATGCTCCATGCACCTATAACCACTATGCATCACTTCTCTGTCGCACCAATAACTGGTGCACACTACTTTTCTGTCGCGCGCCAATATCCACCGCGCACAGTTTTTTTTTTTTTTATCACGCGCTGATATTCTGTGCGCATTTCACTCTAAGCACTGCACCATGCCAAAGTTCAATACACCCCCACCATGCACAAATAATCTGCGCACACCATTGACTAAACTGTCGCGCGACAACATATACCCATATTGTGCGTGCACCAACCAAACTTCTCTGCGCTCTGCCAATACTGCATACACCCCGCGCACCATTATTATGTGTGTGTACACTGCACACTCCTTCTTATGTGTACGCACAATGTTCAATGATAAATTTAGTGCGCGCACTCGTACACCAATATTTTTTCGTACGACGCCAAAATTTACCGCGCGCACCCACACACCATATTTTTCCACGCGGTGCCAAAATTTAGCATGCACACCGGCACGCCAACATTTTTCCTCGCAATGCTGAATTTTCACATATCATAAGCTTTTTACTGCGCATCACGCATTTTTAGCGCACCCACCTACACACATTCATTTTTATTCGCATCAATTCCTCTTGAATTTCGCTACCGAAATTGGGGCTTTTTGCTTAACTTTTTCCCCATTTCTTCCATAGACATTATGCAACTATGAAATTTGTTAAATTTCAACCCGATAACACCAACTCAACCACTGCAACAACAAATCGTTGTGGGTTGACATTTCTGGAACGAATTTTTCCCAAACTAAATTCACGAATTGAGAATTTTAATTACTAATCTCGCTCCATCTGTCATGGTTTCACTGTAACCTCAAATTCGAGCAATTCTAGGTCTGAATTTGCTAGAACATATATTAAATCCATAATATCTCACCACTTGTCTGAATTTCTTCATTTTCTCTTGAATTTAACAACATAAATTGGGGCTTTTCCCAATTCCGCGTCGTTGTTTCTAAATTTACCATGGACGCTTTGCAACTCGAAATTTGGCCACTTCGAAATAAATCCTCTGTGAAATTTCGCGCCAATTCAACTTGTTCGGCCCATCCAGGCTCAGTGTTGAAAATTGAAGCTCTGATACCATATTGTAACGTCCCCGGCCACCCAGTTCAGGCCACGTTACACCAGAGAACTCTTACGTTCTCTCTACGGAACATACTGTAACATACCCAGTATCCAATTGAGCTATGCCACATAAATTTTTTGAACTGCATGCAATTAAAATATATACAGACAGAAATCTTGTGGAAGCATTATATATAAAATGTAAACATACAAATACATCTGTAAATACACATATTCACACTGAAATAACAATAACATATACATGCAACATATACAAGAAATACCCATAAAAATAAACATAGTTATAACCGCACATATGATAACCCATAAAAATAAGCACGTAAATAACAATGTAACATGTAAATTTATCACACAATTGGCACTTATCTTGGTAAGAATGTCAGCAACTGCGTGTAGACCTTCCATGAACTTCCCAGCCTTAGACCACACTGTTCATCACTCTCAACAATGAGTCACCCCCGAGTTGGGACTAAACTCCACTCGGGTAAAGGGATTCCTAACCAAGCTAAAGGATCATAGACAACATGAAAGACTCTGTCTCAGGTGCCAACTCAAACTAACAACCTACATTCATTCATTTCCCACATACCTATCCCACCCAGGAAGTGTGCCCCTTCTCTGCTCAATAGTCCTTCTGCTGCCCCACTTCCTTTCTGGGCTTCAACAACAGGTGGGATAGGATGTCTCAGAGCACTGTAGCTGCAGTTTAGCAGCTTCAGGAAATTAATTACCAACAATTCTCTCACCTAGAGAATTTCTCATGGGCCTGACAACCTACCTCTTAAATATCCCACGGGCATGACAACCCGCTTCTTCAGTCTAGATCCCAAGCTAACTAGGTACCCCAACACAAAATGGCTATGGATATAGGTTCAGGTACAGTCATGAAGATACAAAGGATAGCTCAATGGTGTGTGAATGCTCATGGATGAATGACTGGATGACTGAATGATGGAAGGAATGATGGAAAGAATGATGGGAAATGAACTAATTCCCAACAATATTTATGCATGTCCCCAACTTGACACTTGTCATGTTGGGAGCTACTTTGGCCCACTTGTCCCCAACTTTAGAACTTAGGGTAAAATAATTATCCATACTTTATGATTAAGAAATATTAATATAATATTCCTTTTTGGCTTTATCTCCCTAGCTTAGCCCTTT
>SNQJ01S0062882.1:41300-53924 GCA_010110895.2 Picea sitchensis
GGAGGTTTGATTTTGTTCATTTCTCCTCGTAGCTCATCCACCCCAGACCCCTTATGCTTCCTGACATGGGATGGACTTGAGCTGTTGTGTGCCCTTTTATTGGAATGCCTTGGGGAGTGATGGTGATGCCTGCTAACACTTCTTGCTTTTCTTTTCTCATCAGGAGGTCTATGACTTCCTGATTTGCTTGAGCTACTCTCCTTATCCAATTTATTTTCTATTATGTTCAAGCTCTCCAATAACTTCATGTTGAAGTCATCCTGTTGTCTCTACCATGTTCACGTTTTCATCCCTTTCTTCTCCATGTCCATTGGAGTTTGTTCCTTCAATGCCCAAATGGATATCCATTCTTTTGATTTCATCTTCCCGGATGTAAGTCCCCTATGCCTCATCCATTCCTATGGACTCTGTGTTGATCCTGATCTGATATAGTTGTTGTTAACTCTACAAAATGTGCAACCAAAAAACTTTGTCAGGCTAACTGTGTTCAACAATTTCATGAAAATTATGAGCCACTTTGGTTCAATAATATATCATAACTCTTTCTTCTGATTTCCTGGAAAATTGAATGCCCAGATAAATTTTTTGGGTGGATATTTATATTCCACTATCCAATACCTTTTCAACACCTTCTCCCATGCTCAATTCCGAGTCTTGAGAAAAAAGTTATGGCTATTTAAAAATTGCCCATTAATTTTTCTGTCCATTTTTCAACTTGGCGCAACTCTGTGCTGTAATTATGCATTTTTTCACCTGCTCCATTGGATATTTCATAGGATCTCAATTGGGTTTCCTCATATACATATTATGGACATTTTTTCCAAGTTTCACCTCATTCTGAGTTCTGGGATGCTAGTTACAACCTGCTGAAGTTCTAGGCCAATTTGTGTTTTTGGTCTAGAATGTTACAAGTACCTTCTTTTCCATATTAAACATTTTTAACATGCCCAAAAATTCAATTCAGATATGGGAATGTATTCCATGGTTCAATATATTTCCATTGTCTTCTCCTGCACCTCAATCTGAGTCCGGAGTAGAAAATTATGGCTCTTTGAAGTTAGTTGGGTCTTAAAACTTACCCTTCATTGTTTAAGCTGTAACTTTCTCATAAAAAATCTGTTTGACGAACATTTTACACCATTAGAAAGATCCATCTAAGATATTTCATTTGAGATGTAGATAAAAAGTGTGCCTTAGGTACACCTATGTCTCGTGGATTTTGAGTTGCTAAAAACGCTCTTAAGGGCCTCAAAAACACGCTGCAAAAAGATGATGTTCAAATGATATAAAACGTCGCAGAAAATCACTGGTTTTCTATTGTTGTTCACCTTCCAAACGACTTCGCGTGCAAAATTTTTAACCTGTACACCCATATTTAGCATGCACAACAACACCGAAAGGTAAATCATGCTCCGTGCACCTATAACCACTATGCATCACTTCTATGTCACACCAATAACTGGTGCACACTACTTTTCTGTTGCGCGCCAATATCCACCGAGCACAATTTTTTTTTTTTGTATCGCGCGCTGATATTTTGTGTGCATTTCACTCTAAGCACTGCACCATGCCAAAGTTCAATACGCCCCCACCGCGCACAAATACTCTGCGTGCATCATTGACTAAACTATCACGCGACAACATATATCCATATTGTGCGCGCACCAACCAAACTTCTCTGCGCTCTGCCAATACTGCATACACCCCACGTGCCATTATTATGTGTGTGTAAACTGCGCGCTCCTTCTTATGTGTGTGCACACCGCGCAATGCTAAATTTAGTGCGTGCACTCGCATACCAATATTTTTCCGTGCGGTGCCAAAATTTAGCACGCACACCATATTTTTCCGCGCGTCGCCAAAATTTAGCGTGCACACTAGCATGCCAACATTTTTTCGCGCAATGCCCCAATTTTCACATATCACAAGCTTTTTACTGCGCATCATGCGTTTTTAGTGCGCCCACCTGCACACATTCATTTTTATTCGCATCAATTCCTCGTGAATTTCACTGCCGAAATTGGGGCTTTTTGCTTAACTTTTTCCCCATTTCTTCCATAGACATTATGCAACTATGAAATTTGTTAAATTTCAACCCAATAACACCAACTCAACCACTGTAACAACAAATCATTGTGGGTTGACATTTCTGGAATGAATTTTTCCCAAACTAAATTCACGAATTGAGAATTTTAATTACTAATCTCGCTCCATCTATCATGGCTTCACTGTAACCTCAAATTCGACCAATTCTAGGTCCAAATTTTCTATAACGGATATTAAATCCATAATATCTCACCACTTGTCTGATTTTATTCATTTTCTCTTGAATTTAACAACATAAATTGAGGCTTTTCCCAATTCCCCGTCGTTGTTTCTAAATTTACCATGGATTCTCTGCAACTTAAAATTTGGCCACTTCGAAATAAATCCTCTATGAAATTTTGTGTCAATTCAACTTGTTTGGCCCATCCAGGGTCAGTGTTGAAAACTGAAGCTCTGATACCATATTGTAATGTCCCCGACCACCCAGGTCGGGCCACGTTACACCAGATAACTCTTACGTTCTCTCTGTGGAACATACTGTAACATACCCAGTATCCAACTGAGCTATGCCACATAAATTTTTCGAACTGCATGCAATTAAAATATATACACACAGAACTCTTGCAGAACCATTATATATAAAACACAAACATACAAATACATCTGTAAATACACAGATTCACACTGAAATAACAATAACATACATGCAATATATACAAAAAATACCCATAAAAATAAACACAGTTATAACTGCACATATGATAACCCATAAAAATAAGCATGTAAATAACAATGCAACATGTAAATTTATCACACAATTGGCACTTATCTTGGTAATAATGTCAGCAACTGCGTGTAGACCTTCCATGAACCTCCCAGCCTTAGACCACACTGTTCATCACTCTCAGCAGTGAGTCACCCCTTAGCTGGGACTAAACTCCACTCGGGTAAAGGGATTCCTAACCAGGCTAAAGGATCATAGACAATAGGAAAGACTCTGTCTCAGGTGCCAACTCAAACTAACAACCTACAGTCCCTCATTTCCCACATGCCTGTCCCACCTAGGAAGTGTGCCCCTTCTCTGCTCAATAGTCCTTTTGCTGCCCCACTTCCTTTCTGGGCTTCAACAATCGGCCAAACAGGAAGTCTCAGAGCACTGTAGTTGCAGTTTAGCAGCTTCAAGAAATCAATTCCCAACAATTCTCTCACCCAAAGAATTTCTCACAGGCCTGACAACCTACCTCTTCAATATCCCACGGGCCTGACAACCTACTTCTTTAGTCCAGATCCCAAGCTAACCAGGTACCCCAACACAAAATGGCTATGGATATAGGTTCAGGTATAGTCACGAAGATACAAAGGATAGCTCAATTGTGTGTGAATTCTCATGGATGATTGACTAGATTACTGAATTATGAAAGGAATGATGGAAAGAATGATGGGAAATGAACTAATTCCCAACAATATTTATGCATGTCCCCAATTTGACACTTGTCATGTTGGGAGCTACTTTGGCCCACTTGTCCCCAACTTTAGAACTTAGGGTAAAATAATTATCCATACTTTATGATTAAGAAATATTAATATAATATTCCTTTTTGGCTTTATCTCCCTAGCTTAGCCCTTTTCCTTAACGTTTAGGCCCCTCCCTTTCCCTAACCAGTCGAGTTTAGTCAACCATACTCTTTTATTGTGGTCAGTCTGCGTGCAGCGATGTATTTTATATTAATCATGAGACATACAAAAATAGGTGCACTGGCCTTTAACATCTAGGCTCTCTGTCCTAATCAAAACATAAACATCCTAGCTTATAATCACTGACTCACCATCCTATAAAACACAACATATACACAAAGGCTCCCTGGCATCAAAATCGCACACACTTAAGTTGTTGCGCGCAGTATCCAAAAATGTGCACACTTCATCATTTTACTGCGCAGTACATCTGTGCACTATGCCATGAAAGGTGCATACAAAAATGATATCAAACAACTCACCAACTTAAGTACATTTGCATTTACATTTACATTTGGGTTCGACCTAGGGATATTACATGAACTTTCAATATTTCATAGGAAATATTCACTTTCTAGGGGTGTTCAATCTCATGACATTCAAAATAATGTTTCATTTCTTCATTCAATCTCATAAAATCTTATGGTTTTGAACTTCCATTAAATTCAAGCATCTTCATATTCATTTGGTGTTACTGTACATATTCCTCTTCAATCTTATCTTTTACATCTTTTTGCATTTCTTTCTTCTTCTCAACCAATTCAATGGTTTCCATCCTATTCATATGTTGTAAAAGTTTTGTAACATTTTCCATCATCTCTACAACAACGTTTTATATTCTATTTCTTCCTCTCTCCATAGGAATTTCTCTTCCTTCCATTATATTTTCTTTAATTCAATATTCAACACATTTTAACTTTCCATGTCTTCATCGTCTCTGCTGCAATCACCTATTTTCTTAACTTTCACTGCAATCTCTCATATTGATTACTACTTCTCAATACCCAATTCATCATAAAAATCATCTATACTTCTAGAGATTCTTTGTCCTTGTGGAAACAACTTTGGGTAATTATCACCAATTACTAACTCTCATTTTGTTTATTACAGAACCACTCACATTGACAACCCTTTCATTGGATTTGCCTTCACAAAGGCCCACACATCACTACTCTTCAAGAACACATTAATTCTCCAGTAGGAACACAATCCTACTCTGATACCACTTGATGTAGTGCTTAGGGTCCTACGATCAAAGTCACATGGTGCAAACTAACACAACATGCAACGAAACTGCACATGCATCAATTAATAATAATCATTCCACACACAATTTGCTACCAATTAAAATCACATTAAAATTTACAAAATACACTTTCAACAACAAACCTTTTCATAATTATTGAATCAATGGTCAAATATTTCCAGCCTTGTTCTAGTCATAGAGCCTCGACATAGGTCTTTGGAACTCACAACAACCAACACCACAAAAAGATCCCAAATCAAAGGAAAGTCAAAGGCCTTTTGTTTATTGACAAACTTCGTATTTACACTTGAGTTTACTACATTTTGGCATTTCAACTATACTAACAGTTCAAATTAGAAATACAACCCTTCATATGTCCAAGGTTTATAAAAATTCACTAAAAATGTTAAATTGCATTAATCAAAATTTCCAAGTTTAATGTTAAAACCATAATACAAATCTGCATGAGAGATATTAGAAAAATGCATGCCAAAATTTGTACATGCATCCATTTCAAATACTGATATTTGATGTCTTAATATTTTTCCATTGCCGACAAAACCCATGTCTCAAAATTTTCAAATTCACCTCCATCTGCTCATATCAAATTTGCTAATTCAATGACTTAGGTAGTTTTGCCTAAAATTCACCAAAATTGCCTAGGTTCACTAACATGCATGCCCGAGGTTCATTTCTTAGCCAAATTGAGTGATTCAATTTGGAAAATGTGTATTTTCTCATTCTTCACCTTTATACATTTCCACACTTTTAATTTGAGCCTTAAAACTTGTTATTGTGCAAAAATACCAAACTTTTGCCCTATTTTCACACAATGTGCCCTCTTTTTACACTAGTTATCACTAAACATAATCCAACACTGGTGTGTCTGGATGAGTGATGAACAATGTGGTCTAAGGCTGGGAGGTTCATGGAAGGTCTGCATACAGTTGGTGACATTCTTACCAAGATAAGTGCCAATTGTATGATAAATTTACATGCTGCATTGTTATTTACGTGCTTATTTTTATGGGTTATCATATGTGAGGTTATAAATGTGTTTATTTTTATGGGTATTTCCTATATATGCTGCATGTGTATGTTACTATTATTTTAGTGTGAATCTATTTATTTACATATGTATTTGTATGTTTACGTTTTATATATAATGCTTCCGCAAGAGTTCCGTGTGTATATATTTTAATTGCATGCAGTTCGAAAAAATTATGTGGCATAGCTCAGTTAGATACTGGGTATGTTACAGTATGTTCCGCAGAGAGAATGTAAGAGTTCTCTGGTGTAGTGTGGCCTGACCTGGGTGGCCAGGGACGTTACAGTTCATGCATCTAAATGGTGGGAATAGTTGAATATTGATAGAAAAAAAATAGGAGATGCCAAATATCCAACAATGGGAGAAGATGGCCAACAAATTAAGAGGTAATCTTGTAACTTATGAGTATGCTTGGATATGCTTAGAATATTAGAGAAATTGAAGTGGAAGAGAATATGTGTAGAAGATCATTTTTAATAATTTTGTAAAGTGGCCATGAGAGTTGGTCTTGTGCGAGATAGTGAGGAAGAAATTATAAAATTTATAAGTTGTTTGAAGTTGTCCATTAGAAAGAGGATTTGTGCAGAGAGGATGCACCAATTACAAGAGGTTTGTTAGTTATCTTTGAAGGAGGAAAAGAAGCAAATGAAGAGAGAGCAAGAGAGTAGACAAAGATCAAAGAAGAGAAAAAAAGTGTTCCATATGTTGAAAAGAATAATGGGTTGTATGAAATTGAAGTGGAAAGGATGTATAGGGAAGAACAAACATTTGAAATGAATGAATATGAGTGTAGCAGGAAAGGAAATTTTCTCCAAGATGTTGTTGTAGTAGTGAGTGGTGTTGCAGTAGAAGATGGGGTCCTAAAAGGAGTGGTCTTGCAATAACAAAGTGGCAGGAAGATGGTACTATAAAAATGTAATAGTAGAAGAGATGCATATGGAACAATTTGACTCCTATAATATGCTTTTTGTTGATTTGTTTCAGGTGAACAAGGTAGAAATTTTCTTAAAGGACTATAAAACTGGACTAGATAAAAGATGCAACAAGACATGATGATGATAGAGAGCATGAAATCTAGAGAAGACAAGCAGAGTGAAAGTGAAGAAGGTTCAAACATGATGATGGAAGCAGACAGATTGCAACTAAAGAAGAACATATTCAAGAGATGCTTGAGCAACAAGCATTTGTGGTATGTGTTGAGCTAATGGTGATGGTACAAAAGAGGGAGGATGGGGAGGTAGTAAGAACCATCTAGAAAGAGAAATTTGAGGGAGTAATCCCTTTTTATCAAAATTTGTAGCAGTCAACAAACATGGAAGAATGATAGCAAGTGGTAGAAGAGATGATGATAATTATAATAAAGGTGAATGAAGCAAGGAGGATGGAAAATTCGAGTGTGGACACTACTACATATTGAAAAATTTGTGGCAACTACTTGCGACGAAAGTACTTTTTCATCTCAAAATTCAAGAGAAAAAGTTCAATTTTTCAATTTTGTTCTAAATCCAACCTGTATTCGTCTCTCTCTCTCGACAGAATCAAACTTTCATCTGTTTTGTGACGATCATGGAGATAGTGGACTATCGTTTGTATTTCGATGAACATGTGTATTCATTGCAAGCATGTCGCTAACTATTGACTGTTACACTCTTTGATACTATCCATATTGACCGTTATACTATTTGACAAAGTCTAAATTGATATGGTCAAATTCCGCTGCAAGAGCAACGATATGACCATTATAACCGTTATACTCTTTGAAAAAGTGACCTAAATATAACAAATAACTAGTTATATTTAGGTCATTGTTCGTCGCAATTGCAACGACAATGACCAAAATTGACCTACAAACATTTGATGATTTAAAGATGTTGCAACAATCTTGCTATAACAATGAAGGTTCCGAAAGGGTATTTTTGTGCGGAGTTTGTGCGGAAGAATGTCGCGGAATATAATTAGAGGTGGGGAAAAAAGTAAAGCAGGTGAAAAGGGTGATGGCAGATGTTATTGCCCTTGCAAAAAATGTTTCCTCATACGTCCCGTGAGAATTTTAATAGCAACAACTACAAAACATTGTAGGAAATATGGGCACATTGATGGCAGATCGAATGAATATCGTCCCATGGTAATTAGCTATATATTCATTATCTGTTTTTATATTGTCAATTTTATATAAAATTATATATATGTATATATATTGTTTGAATGTTTGTTATAGTATACACTAATTTTGCATGATTGTTTGTAATTATAAAGTTAGATTTTCCCTCTAACTTTCCGTAGAATATTGCACCAAGTAGTAGTAGAAATGATGTTGTACAAGCTAAGGAACATGACCAAGCAAATGAAGATTTCATGGAAGAAGATGATGGGACAAATCAAGTTAATGATCCCATGGAAGAAGATGATGGGACAAATCAAGTTAATGATCCCATGGAAGAAGATGATGGGACAAATCAAATGATTCAAGATTTGTTTTCGCAGCCGGATAATGATGGGGACAATGCTGGTATTTATGATGAACCTCTATTAGAAAAGGAAAATAAACGACTTTATGAAGGATGAAGAGAAAATATTCTCTCCGCTACATTGTTGCTAGTGAACTTCAAGGTTATGAATAATTTGTCAAACACTTGTATGACACAGATCCTAAGGTATGTAATATGTTTCATCTCATATTATACATAGATGTTGATTTTTTTCTATTTTTTTTAGTGTTAATTAATGTGTAAAATAAGAATGCATTTTTTACAATTAATATTCTTTACATTAACTAGTTATTTGTTATGTTGTAGATTGTTAGGTGATTTTTTGTTACCATCATCAAATATTTTACCTCGCACATATCGAGGTTTGCATGCCATTATGAAATACATTGGAATGGATTATCAAACTATAGATGCATGTCCTAATGATCATATTATATATTATGAGCAACATGCTTTGAAAACAAAATGTCTGCAATGTCTTATCAATAGATATCGAACCGATCAAGTAACAAAAAGGGTGCCTCAAAAGGTTCTTCGTCATATTCCCATAATTCCATGTTTGCAGCGATTGTTCAGCTGTGAATGCATAGCACAATTTATGGATTACCATGCATGTAACAGAAGTGGAGATGGTGTTCTTCGAATGCCTACCGATGGTTCTGCATTTAGGGAAATTGAGGAAAAATGGGCAGATTTCAAAGATGAACCTCATAATGTTAGGCTTTCATTGGCAGCTGATGGTGTTAATCCATTCAGAGAGCTTAGGTGTATTTACTTAGTGTGGCCTATTTTTGTTATCAACAATAAAATTCCTCCTTGGATGTCAATAAAGAGGGAGCACATAATGTTGACACTGATTGTTCCAGGTATTTGTTTACATTAATTTTTTGAATTTAACATTTTCATTTGTTTCAATTTTTGCATAATATCTTTTGTTTATTTATTTACTTATATATATATATATATTACATGATATCATTCTTATAGTAATTATGTGTAATTTCAAACAATTAGGTAAGTACCAGGTTAAAGATATGAATGTATATATCGAGCCTCTTATCGACAAACTACTAAAGTTATGGGTTGGCATCACAATGTATGGCATATGTAAACCAATCAGGGAGAAGAAATTTAAATTACGTGGAATAATTTTATGGACAATTCATGATGCCCCTGGACTAACACATTTTTGTGGTATGTAGCATTCTAATATTGCTCTTTAATACTATATAATTTTTTAAAGTTATCATGGTGCATGTTTAATTTTTAAATAATCTCATCGTATAATTGGCATTAATCCATTTGTTGTAGGTATTCAAACAAAGGGTAAATTTGCATGTCCAGTTTGTGGCCCTAAGATGAAGTATCGTCATTCAAAAAGTTTAGGAAAGGTGGTTTTTGATGAGTATATGCACCTCCTCCCTAAGAACCATAGGTATCATACTACTAAAAACCATATTTTCAATGGAAAAGAAGAGACTGGTTTAAAACCACGAAGAATGACACCTCACCTATGGAGGTTGGAATATAATAGAAATCGTCAAGGTACTCAATTTATTTATGTATCATAGATCATGTAATGTTTTGAATGTTTATTTTAATCATTGAATTTATTTTACTGTATTTGATAATTATTTTTGTGATTTATTTTATGCTTCATGAAGGCCACCATCATCATGAAGGTATTAATAATAGGCTTCCACGAGGAATGAAATGTTATCCCACTCAATTCATGAGGTTTCCCTATTATGAGGAGCTAAAAATAACTCATTTGTTTGATACAATGCATATCAGGAAGAATGTGACAAAAACGTTATGGCGAATCATAGATGGTAGGAGGGACAAAGAAAAAATTGTCAAAATTTGTATTGACATTTAGGAAGCCAATCATGTAATGTGAAGTGTGATCCGATATTCAAATAGATCATATGGAGTACTAGACCAAAATAACCTTCCATGGTTATTAACAAAGCAAAAAGAAATGATGCAAAAGAGCTCATTCAAAGAATTAAATTTCCCACGGGTTTTTCTTCAAACATAAATAATATATTAACGAAGAAAGGTGAATTTGGTGGGGTAAAAACACATGATTGACATACCTTCATTAAGGTAATAACTTTGGTATACATATTTATATATATTGGCCTTATATATATACATCTTTTTTTTTTTTGTCTACTTTGGTTGAAACAAATACTTGATTCATTTTTGTTAGATATGTTCTACCACCTATATCTCTGGCCAGATTTGACTTAACATGGTCAAACAAGTTATATATGATCTTGGAAAATATATAGGAGTAATATATATATATATAAAAAAAGTTCTCAAATTGTGTTGTGCCAATGACCGCGTGTTTACTTGCATGTACTGTACTTGGCCCTTGTTGTTTGGGAACTTTGTTTTCTTGTCACATTCATGGTGGGGTTGTCATTGAAACAAATCCATGAAGATGATATAAAGTATTGGAAGAGAAATTCATCGGCTAATGTGTGAGAAATGCAAAGCATACCTCCAACATTTTTCAATGCACAGAGCACTACCTCATGTGCATAGAAGTTGAGGAGATTGAATTGTGTGGACCATTCCACACAAGGTCAATGTGGATGTTTGAGAGGCACTTGAAATCATTGTAGGCGTTGGTTAGAAAAAGAGCATGTCTTGATGGTTCTATGGTGGAGGTGTATATGGTATATCAATCCATGGTGTATATTAGTCGATGTATCTTCCCTAAATTAAAAATGACGCCAACTATACATGAAATGGTCCTTTGGGATGTGGGCACCATCAAAAATTTGTTGAAGATGAGACATCTATTGGGGAAAAGGTAGATAGAAAAAATGAAATTATTATATTGAATTGTGGAAGTTATATTAATAATACATATAAAGTTTTCATTTTTGTGTATATGATCATACTCATTGTCTGCTAATATAATTTATTTCATAAATTATTTATAAAGTTTCATTTTTTGTGTATATGATCATACTCATTAATATATTAATATAATTTATTTCATAAATTATTAATATTTATAACCTGCATATTGGACGTTATAACTAATATTTAATATTGGTGAATTATGATTTTTTGATTCAATTTCTCAAGAGTGGGATGCACTACATTTATACATTGCAAATAATCTTGACTAGATGAATGTATGGATTGAAAGATGTAAACAACATAATGGAGGTAGGTTATCATGGCAACAACTGTCTTAATTGGTTAGAGAAGCTTGTCATAACGGAGATGCCAATTTTATGCAAAGGGAAATTCATTTAGCATATGGTTTGAAAGATGGACAGGTAAGCAAATTCACCCATTTTATTCAGTTATTTTATATTATATTAATGTGACTACATGTGTACTGTATTTTTCAGAGACTTTCGAAGTTATATAAATATATATGTTAATTTATTAATTGACAATGCATCTTTTACATATTTGGCATATTGCAGTTCAAACACCACAAGGCTATGTGGTGCAATGGTCATAAATTTCGCATCAAACAATTGGATGAAACCAGGAAAACTTCTGGTAGTGGGATAACTACAATATTCCGGGTCACTAATGTTTCTTCTAGGAGTGACAGACATCCCTGAGAATCTGAAAATAGATACTATGGGTATTTAAACAATATACTTGAGTGTGACTATAATTCCTTCAAATTAGTTATGTTCGATGTCAAATGGTATAGGTTACGAATGCATGAACGCGATGAGGAAACAACTATTATTCAACATGCCAACAGATTTTCAATGATCAAAACAACGATGTTTGAAATAGGACATGATCACTATGTTTTTCCAAGCCAACGTGAACATGTCTTTTACTCAAATGTTCCAGGTGAGAGGGATTGGTCATTTTTTGTTAGATATGATCCAATAGGAAGGCCAATTAAGTATACTCATTTACAGGAAGAAGATGATATTGAAGATCAAGAAGATGATTCGATAGATCAGACAAAGCCGGAAGATCATGTAGGGTCTACAGATGAAGAAGATGAAGAAGATCGTGATCCAGGCGTAGGAGACAATATTGCAATTCTTGATGATGATGTCGATGAAAATATGCTCGAAAATGACATTGATGACGATGATGATATCGTCAATCATTTAAACATCGTTTCTGAACCAGATGATGATATAGATGTCGAGTTCGATGAAGAAGATAAAGATACAGAATAAGGATGAGTACACATATGTTGAGGTTGGATTAGGTACATGACTATATAATATTTTAATTTGTATGAATTATTCTCTTAAAATAATTTACTTATA
>SNQJ01S0062882.1:53974-66420 GCA_010110895.2 Picea sitchensis
TTAAAATAATTTACTTATAATGTCATGGGTTAATTACATGTTTTTAAGTTTTATGCGACATTTTTATATCCTATGTTACATGTTGTTTATTTATTATGTGAAACCTGAAATTAGTAGCCAATATACTAAACTACGTGGTAGACTAAAAATATCATTTACAAACACATAATTTCATGTACCTTAATTAATTTTTGTTTTTGTAGTTTCTATGCATGAATCTTAATAGGATGTTGCTTTCGATTATTTTCTACTTTATAGATTGGGTATTGGGGATCAATTGAGAGTTATGTGAGGGGGAGGGGAGGGGCCATATGAGATTCCACATTCACGTGGTTGGCCTTGTTCAGTAGAGGATAAATTATTCTTGAAACCAAGAGAAGATCTTTCATTTTTATACCATCATGACCGTATAAGATTTCATCAATATTGTTTTCATAGTATTGCATCAACGAAGTTTCGATGAACGTGTTTGTCATTTCTATAGATTTTTTGTTGTACCCTATTTTTATTTTTAAGTACACAAATTGGTTGACGCAAGTTTTAAGTTTGCATCAGTCTTTCTTCATTTTTCTTTTAGGTTCTACATTAATGTATATACAATGTATCTGTGTCATAGTTGTGATGAAAAATCCCTCTTTTTCGTTGATTGCTTAATCAAAACCATAAAAATAATCCATCTCAATACTATATGCGGGGATGTGTGTACTGTCGAATGAATTTTACAAGGAACAAGGAACGGAAATTGTACGAGGACTAGACACAAGCAACAATGACCTGTGAATGGGGTCAACGTTGAAAGTTTTTCAAATTGTTTTTGTATGCACTGAAATTTGACATGCATATACTATTTGCATGCCTTAAATATATGGGAGGGTTTATGGACTCAAATTTGACTGACACACCCACTTTCTTCCATCATCAATTCATCATGTAAACCATAAACCCTAATTTTCTTTCAAACTGCACAAATTGGTTGACGCAAGTTTTAAGTTTTCATCAGTATTTCTTCATTTTTCTTTCAGGTTCTACATTAATGTATATACAATGTATCTGTGTCATATTTGTGATGAAAAATCCCTCTTTTTCGTTGATTTCTTAATCAACACCATAAAAATAATAGAGGCGGGCAACAATGAGTACATGGGAAAGGGGCCAACGTTGAATTTTTTTTCAAACTGTTTCTGTATGCATTGAAATTTGACATGGATAGACTATTTGCATGCATTAACGATATGGGAGGGTTTCTAGACTCAAATTTCACTCACACACCCACTTTATTCCACCATCATATCATCATGTAAACAATAAACCCTATTTTTCATATGTTCTAGTAGATATGTTAATGATTCCAAGTTTCATATTTGTATTTGACTCGAGGTACAAATATCTTGCAAAGTGTCAAATTTTAATTTCAATTTGCTAAACCAAATATGAAATGAATCCAAGAATCATTTGATATTTTCGCAAGAGAGACAAATGTAAATAATCTTGCGACGAATTAGCTATACTATCGACAAATAAAGTTCATCGATAATATAGCTAATTCGTCGCAAGAATGTGTCTAATTTGAATGGTGTTACATGGTTTGCAAGGAGTGTAGGGATTATATGGTGCAATGTAGTGTAGTCTATAAGAACAATCTCTATGCCAAACCTCAAAATGGATAGCACCATATATTGTTCATAAGACAAATATTCTTTGTATGTTTCCTTTGTGGTGGATCAAGCCCTCAGTGCATATGATGCATGCTAATGAAATGTAACAATTTGACTATTGAATGATAGTGTTATGTTACCCATCACTAAGGAAAGAAAATAAGGTTCTTAGGTCATATTTGAATCTTCTTAGAATTGAGATTCATTACATAGTCCTTGAAAAAAGACAAAAGACTTATGTAGCAGATATTTGATCTTTCTGTGGGTCATTTTATGCCATTAGTATGTTTTGTACAAAAATAATGTATCTTAGGGACTACACCATGGTCAAGGAATGAGGAACAAGGATTGGAAATTGAACTAGGAATATACATCGGCAAAAGTGACCTGTGAATGGGGCCAACGTTGAAATTTTTTCAAACAGTTTTTGTATGCACTGAAATTTGTCATGGATAGACTATTTGCATGCCTTAATGATATGGGAGGATATATGGACTCAAATTTCACTCACACACCCACTTTATTCCATCATCAATTCATCATGTAAACCATAAACCCTAATTTTATTTCAAAGTACACAATTTGGTTGATGCAAGTTTTAAGTTTTCATGAGTCTTTCTTCATTTTTCTTTCAGGTTCTACATTAATGTATATACAATGTATTCGTGTCATAGTTGTGATGAAAAATCCCTCTTTTTCTATGATTTCTTAATAAATTCCATAAAAATACTCCCTTTCAGTACTAGATGCAGGGACGTGTGTAATGTCAAATGAATTTTACAAGGAACAATGAACGAAAATTATACTAGGACTAGATACCGACAACAGTGACCTATGAACGGGGCCAACTTTGAAATTTTTTCAAACTATTTCTGTATGCACTGAAATTTGACATGGATAGATTATTTTCATTCCTTAACGATATGGGAGGGTTTCTAGACTCAAATTTTACTCACACGCCCACTTTATTCCATCATCAATTCATCATGTAAACCATAAACCCTAATTTTCTTTCAAAGTACACAATTTGGTTGATGCAATTTTAAGTTTTCGTTAGTCTTTCTTCATTTTTCTTTCAAGTTCTACATTAATGTATATTCAATGTATCTATGTCATATTTGTGATGAAAATCCCCTCTTTTTCATTGATTTCTTAATCAACACCACACAAATACTAGAGGTGGGCAACAGTGACATGTGAATGGGGCCAATGTTGAAATTTTTTCAAACTGTTTCTGTATGCATTGAGATTTTACATGGACAGACTATTCGAATGCCTTAACAATATGGGAGGGTTTCTGGACTCAAATTTCACTCACACACCCGCTTTCTTCCATCATCATATCATCATGTAAACCATAAACTCTATTTTTCATATGTTCTAGTAGATATGTTAATGATTCCACATTTCATATTTGTATTTGCCTCAAGGTCCAACTAGCTTGCAAAGTATCAAATTTTAATTTCAAGTTGATAAACCAAATATGAAATGAATCCAAGCATTATTTGATATTATTGAAAGAGAGACAAATGTAAATAATTTTGCAACGAATTGGCTATACTATCGACGAAAAAAGTTTGTCGATAGTATAGCTAATTCGTCGCAAGAATGTTTCTAATTTGAATGGTGTTACATGGTTTGCAAGGAGTGTAGGGCTTATATGGTGCAATGTTGTGTAGTCTATAAGAACAATCTCTATTCCAAACCTTAAAATGGATAGTACCATATCTTGTTCATAAGACAAATATTCCTTGTATGTTTCCTGTGTGGTGGCTCAAGCCCTCAGTACACATGATGCATGAAAATGAAATGTAACAATTTGAATATTGAATGATAGCGTTATGTCACCCATGGTTAAGTAAAGAACATAAGGTTATTAGTTCCTATTTGAATCTTCTTAGAATTTAGATTCGTTACATAGTCCTTGAAAAAAGACAAAAGACTTATGTAGTGGATATTTGGTCTTTGTGTAAGACATTTTATGCCATTAGTATGTTTTGCACAAAAATAATGGATCTTGGGGACTACACCATGGTCAAGGAACGAGGAACAAGGAACAAGGAATGAGAAACAAGGAACAAAATTGAATTAGGACTAGACACTGACAACAATGACCTGTGAATGGGGCCAATGTTGAAATTTTTTCAAACAGTTTCTATATGCACTAAAATTTGTCATGGATATACTATTCACATGCCTTAATGATATGGGGGGGTTTATGGACTCAAATTTGACTCACACACCCACTTGTTTCCATCATCAACTCATCATGTAAACCATAAACCCTAATTTTCTATCAAAGTACACAATTTGGTTGACGCAAGTTTTAAGTTTTCATCAGTCTTTCTTCATTTTTCTTTCAGGTTATACATTAATGTATATACAATGTATCTGTGTCATAGTTGGGATGAAAAATACCTCTTTTTCACTAATTTCTTAATCAACACCATAAAAATACTCACTTGCAGTACTAAATGCAGGGAATTGTGTAATTTCGAACGAATTTTACAAGGAACAAGGAACAAAAATTGTACGAGGACTAGACATCGACAACAGTGACCTGTGAATGGGGCCAACTTTGAAATTTTTTCAAACTATTTCTGTATGCACTGAAATTTGACATGGATAGACTATTCGCATGCCTTAACTTTATGTGAGGATTTCTGGACTCAAATTTGACTCACACACCCACTTTCTTCCATCATCAATTCATCATGTAAACCATAAACCCTAATTTTCTTTCAAACTACACAAATTGGTTGACCCAAGTTTTAAGTTTTTATCAGTCTTTCTTCATTTTTCTTTCAGGTTCTACATTAATGTATATACAATGTATATGTGTCATAGTTGTGATGAAAAATCCCTCTTTTTCATTGATTTCTTAATCAACCCATACAAATACTAGAGGCAGGCAAAAGTGACATGTGAATGGGGCCAACGTTGAATTTTTTTCAAACTATGCATTAAAATTTGACATGGATAGACTATTTGCATGCCTTACTGATATGGGATGGTTTATGGACTCGAATTTCACTCACACACCCACTTTCTTCCATCATCATTTCATCATGTAAACCATAAACCCTATTTTTCATATGTTCTAGTAGATATGTTAATGATTCCAAATTTCATATTTGTATTTGACTCAAGGTACAACTAGCTTGCAAATTATCAAATTTTAATTTCAATTTGAACCAAATATGAAATGAATCCAAGCATCATTTGATATCATCGCAAGAGAGATGAATGTAAATAATCTTGCGATGAATTAACTATACTATCGACGAAAAACATTCGATGATAGTATAGCTAATTCATCGCAAGAGTGTGTCTAATTTGAATGGTGTTACATGGTTTGCAAGGAGTGTAGGGATTATATGGTGCATTGTAGTGTATTATATAAGAACAATCTCTATGCCAAACCTCAAAATGGATAGTACCATATTTTGTTCATAAAACAAATATTCTTTGTATGTTTCCTTTGTGGTGGCTCAAGCCCTCAGTACACATGATGCATGACAATGAAATGTAACAATTTGACTATTGAATGATAGTGTTATGTCACCCATGGTTAAGGAAAGAACATAAGGTTCCTAGGTCCTATTTGAATCTTCTTATAATTGATATTCGTTACATAGTCCTTCAAAAAAGACAAAAGACTTATGTAGCGGATATTTGGTCTTTCTGTGGGACATTTTATGCCATTAGTATGTTTTGTACAAAAATAATGGATCTTGGGAACTACACCATGGTCAAGGAATGAGGAACAAGAAACAAGGAACGAAGAACGAGGAACAAGGAACAAGGAACGGAAATTGAATTAGGACTAGACACCGACAACAGTGACCTGTGAATGGGGCCAATGTTGAAAGTTTTTCAAACAGTTTATGTATGCATTGAAATTTTTCATGGATAGAATATTCACATGAATTAACGATATGGGGGGGTTTCTAGACTCAAATTTCACCCACACACCCACTTTCTTCCATCATCAATTCATCATGTAAACCATAAACCATATTTTTCATATGTTCTTGTAGATATGTTAATGATTCCAAATTTCATATTTGTATTTGACTCAAGGTACAACTAGCTTGCAAAGTATCAAATTTTAATTTCAAGTTGATCTAGAAGTTCACGTGAGGCGACATTTGGGAGACCCAAGATTTGTCACAATATCCATGACATAACCTCGCAAGAGCATCGAAATAGCCATCACAAAATGACCCAAATTTGCTAGTGAACCACTCATATATAATATAATGTTCAGTCTCTTTAAAAATAATAATAATAAAATATATATCATTCTATTATACAGGTGAAGTATCCACATACAAATTCTTGCATATTTCAATTCCATATTTCACATGATGTTCAATGTTCATGTTGAAATCATGTACATAACAAAGTCAAATACATTATCTTTTATCTTCTTTTTTTAAAGGAATATTGATTCTTGAACATTTATCTATGTATCGTTCTTATTGAAAAATAATATTGATCTCTAAATTTCAAAGAAGTGCTTCAACGTGGTTGCAAGCTTCTACAATCGATTTTAAGATTTCTTTAAAACAAGTTAAATTATCAATAAAACAACTTTCCTTGTTTCCAATATTGTCTTCATTGTTGTTTGTAGTGACCAATGCAAACTTACTTCCATAAATCATATAATATATAATGTTTTTTTAAAAATGTCGAACCTTATCGTGAAGTTTGTTGTGGAAAGTCAATATTGATTTACCTAAAGTAGTGTCCTCACTTCAACCATAATGTTGAAAGCTATGATCACTTAATATTTCAATACAACATTCATTTTAGTGGTCACTTATTATATAACTTCTAAAAATTGTAGCATCAATCATAAAAAACAAAAAGTGAAATGTTTCATTCATCATCTATCTTCGAATTGATAATGAATATGCTAAACATTTGATTAATTGTGTGACAAATTGATACGAATTTTGTGTATTGGAGCTACCACAAGGGATTCTAATCTATGAGAGTAAATAACTTGAGGACCAAAATCCTTTATCCCTCTACCACATAGGAAAATATTTGATCCTAATTTGTATGTTGCAATTTCATGGAGGGGTGGTTAGTTCTGGCATGTTATAGCTTTATTTGGTAACCTCTAACCATGGATGCCTTGTTGGACAAGATAATATCCATTTGCTATCTTTGTTCCACATGAAACATATGCTAAATTGATTTTTTCCTCATACGTGTGCTCTTCCTTTGGGCAATGTGTAGGTACCTACATGTTTCCTTTAAGAAAGGCATGGGTGTCTTCCAAAAATTGTAAAAAATAATAAATATGAATTAATTGTGGGCTCCTTTGTGGGGTTTACGGGTTCTGTACACTTGTAAAACCCTAATTATTGTTACCAATGACCTTAACCAAATTTTGATAGTATCAATAGGGTTCAAATATTGGAGAAGGGGGATTGACCATTTTAGTACCCTTATGCTGGAGCATTATCCTAAACATTGTCCTTGGATTTTTATCACCAATCCCTTCTGCAAAAACCCTTGTTTCGAGGATTGACTCTCGAGTGGTTAATTCCTCCTGAAATCATGCTATCAATACTCAAGTAAATTTCAACATAGTTTTCGGGGGGAATAAGAGAGATCTTCATATATTAATTTAATGTGAAAAAACAACTACAAAGATATGAAATAATACATGATATGTTGTTGGCACCTTTGTCAGTATATTTTAGGTTCCTCCTGCTTGGACTACATATAGACTTAAACTATGCTTCAAACTCCTTGCCATATGTGGATTGGAAAATCAACAAGGATTTAGATCCCAGAGTCTAAGCAAGATAGTCAATCCCAAAGCCAAGGGTTTCTACAAAAGGAACTACCCATAAAAATCCACGACTAAATTCTCAAGATAATACTCTAGCATAAGGGTACTAGAATGGTTGGTTCCTTTCTCCAACATTTGAACCCAATTTATACTATCACAAGTTGGTTAATTTTGTTGGAAATAATAATTAGGGTTGTACAATTGCACAGATCTCATAAACCCCACTTAGGAGTGCATAATTAATGTTCATTTTTTACTTTTTACAATTTTTGGAATACACCCTGCCTTTCTTAAAGGAAACACATGGGTACCAATGAATTTCTCAAAGGAAGAATGTGGGTATGAGGAAAAAAACAATTTAACATATGTTTCGTGTGGATCAAAGATATTCAATGGCTAATATCTTGGGCAGTTACATAAAAGCAATTTTCTTGATTTATAACGATATTGTGTACATACACCCACATCTATGTTGAAATAGACATGAGTAAGAGTCTTCCAGATAAAATGACCCTCAAATGAAAGTTTTAGGTGGATTCAGGTATTGAATTATGAGAACACAACATTCTAGTGTTGAATTCATCAACTTATGGGACATCTACATGATATTTATCCCCATGCACGAGCTCATCCTTCAAGGGAAAAAGGGACCAAATTCAAATAAAAAAATTGGAATTTTCCTAAGCAACCAATGTCAGATGATGAAGTTTCTCTTGCTAAGGAAAATCAACAACCATTTACTTAAAAAAAAATTGATATAGTCTTCCTAAAAGAGTTGATTGGGGAACCTTGTCCTCCCTCGAAGGATGGGGTAGAGGCCATTGATATTGGGTTTTCCTTCTCAAATATGAAAATTGTACCTGATGCCCCTCTAGGGGGAATGAAGTCACTTCATGAAACTAACATATTTGATTCTGATAAGGATATGCCATCAAAGTGGTCGTCGTGATTTCATACCATGATGTTATAGATGCTTGAAAGAAAGGCTATGGTAAACATTCCTTGTATCCTTCATTATTTACTACAAATACTTACTCTTAGGTTTTTTTCTTCATATTTCTATATCAATTATATTTTCTAAAAATTTATGTATGTCTCGTGTTCTTGAATCTATGAGGATTTACTCCTTCTCTTTTCAAAACATACAAGCATATTTCCAATTAGAAAATCATGATAGAAGGTCATCATCAAGATGATGAACGGATTATTAAATAAAATAATTTTAATTAGTATGTAAACCTTCCTTAAATTACTTCAACATTTCCAATCGCCCATTTAAAAAATACCCTAAGAAGCCATGGATATGGTTGTGTTTATTGTTCAATGGTTGCACATGACTGTTCAAGTGCCCCCAAAGTACAATGTCGGTGATGATGTTGGACACTAAGAATAAGCGAATGGCCTTTCAATTATATTTGGGGCAAGTGGATAAAAGAATGCACCATACAAGGAGGAGTGGGCTGAATTGTATGAGTACAATCCAATCGAATTGAATCATATCACATAGCAATGTGTGTTTCCCATTAAGATACATTGGAATCCTACTCAAATTAAAATAAAAATTCGTTGAAACTTGTCGACCACCACTAGTTGCTATGGGTATAGTATTTGATGACAAAGTTATTATTTAGGGAAAATAAGTGGATAAATGAACCAACAAATAAGTCAAAATATACAGAGAAGAGGTTCATAATTTACCGAGAGGAGAAGCTCCCATGTTAAACTAACATGGAATTTAAAGCTTGACATTATAAAAATCATATTAAGTAGTTTTTATATAGTTTTGTTAAATTATATGAATAGCTTTTATATAGTTTTGTTAGGTAAGAAAATGTAATGGTGTTTATATCTACATCTCATCTAAAGGATTTATGTGGGGGTTTGAAGCTTGTCTCATAAGTCCTAAAATTTTCATTTAGAGCATAAGACTATTGATTTCCTCTCTTAAAATGGTAGAGTACTTGAGAACCATTCTTATTGCATCCATATCCACTTAGAGGCCAAATATCATCTCTAGAGGACTTGTGTAGTGGTCTAAGGCCTCATTTATAGTTCATGAGCCTTGGGAATTTTTTTTAGAGCCTACAACCCTTATTTTCCTCCCCTAACCATGGACAAGGCCCTAAAATCCATTCTTATTGTGAAAAACCTCATGATAGCGACCATATCCTACTCAAAGAACAAAAAATCCATTTAGAGGCCCTTTGTGGTGGTTTAAGGCCTTATTTAGAGGTTCATGGTGCTTGAGCTAGATATGGAATAGAAATTGCATTGATTTAATCTTATGAATTTTTATGTGGTTATATATAAATAATTTAGGACCTAGATGTCATATTCTAGGGACCAATGGCCATGCACAAAGCTACAAATTAACCACAAAACATGCCCTCTATAGGAGGTCAATATCCTTAGAGTGGGATATGGGTTCCATTAGAAGGTTTTTTGCATGAAAGGTGGGTCGCATACCATGGTTCGGGGGAGAAATATATGGAATTATTCCCTAAATTAATATTATTGATCTAATGTGCCACAATCAAGGCCTTAAACCACAAAATAGACCTTTTAAAGTGGACCTTTGGAATACAAGTTGTGGACTATAGCCATGAACCTAAGACCCATCCATGATGATCAAGAAGACCTCATAATGTCACCCATATTCAACTAATTGGATGCCAAAGACTCCCTAGAGAGGAGTCGTGTCATGGTTTTTAGGTGTTTTCGATGGTGGTTCATGAGCTCGAGAAGGTTTAGTTAGGGCTTAAGGCCATTGTTTCCAACTTGCCATGTTTATGCCTCTACACCCATTTTCAATGTACAAAACCTAATCATGATGCCTATATCCCTCTTAAAGGACAATTAAGTTATGTTATGTTGGTTTGAGGACTTGTTCAAGGTTCTTGATGAAAACTTTTTCACCCATCCATGGTCTTGTGTGGTGACCTGAGGACTTGTTCATGGTGCTTGAGCTAGATATGGAATAGAAATTGCATTGATTTCATCTTACAAATTTTTTTGTGGTTCTATATAAATAATTTAGGACCTAGATTTCATATTCTAGTGACCAATGGCCATGCACAAGGCTACAAATTAACCACAAAACATGACCTCTATAGGAGGTAAATATCCTTAGAGTGGGATACGGGTTCCATTAGAAAGTTTTTTTCATGACAAGTGGGTCTCATACCATGGTTCGGGGGAGAAATATAGGGAATTATTCCCTAAATTAATATTATTGATCTAATGTGCCACAATCAAGACATTAAACCACAACATAGACCCTTTAAAGTGGACATTTGGAATACAAGTGGACTATAGTCATGAACCTAAGACCCATCCATGATGATCAAGAAGACCTCATAATGTCACCCATATTCAACTAATTGGATGCCAAAGACTCCCTAGAGAGGACTCGTGTCATGGTTTTTAGGTGTTGTCAATGGTGGTTCATGAGCTCGAGAAGGTTTAGTTAGAGATTTAGGCCATTGTTTCCAACTTGCCATGTTTATGCCTCTACAACCATTTTCAATGTACAAAACCTAATCATGATGCCTCATATCCCTCTTAAAGGCCAATTAAGTTATGTTATGTTGGTTTGAGGACTTGTTCAAGGCTCTTGATGACAACTTGTTCACCCATCGATGGTCTTGTGTGGTGACCCGAGGACTTATTCATGGTGCTTGAGCTAGATATGGAATAGAAATTGCATTGATTTCATCTTTTGAATTTTTTTGTGGTTCTATATAAATAATTTAGGACCTAGATGTCATATTCTAGGGACCAATGGCCATGCACAAGGCTACAAATTAACCACAAAACATGCACTCTATAGGAGGTAAATATCCTTAGAGTGGGATATGGGTTCCATTATAAGTTTTTTTGCATGACAGGTGGGTCTCATACCATGGTTTGAAGGAGAAATCTAGGGAATTATTCCCTAAATTAACATTATTGATCTAATGTACCACAATCAAGTCCTTAAACCACAACATAGACCCTTTAAAGTGGACCTTTGGCATACAAGTGGACTATAGTCATGAACCTAAGACCCATCCATGATAATCCAAAATACCTCATAATGTCACCCATATTCAACTAATTGGATGCCAAAGACTCCCTAGAGAGGACTCATGTCATGGTTTTTTAGGTGTTGTCGATGGTGGTTCATGAGCTCGAGAAGGTTTAGTTAGGGCTTTAGGCCATTGTTTCCAACTTGCCATGTTTATGCCTCTACACCCATTTTCAATTTACAAAACCTAATCATGATTCTTATACCCCTCTTAAAGGAAAATTAAGTTATGTTATGTTGGTTCGAGGACTTGTTCAAGGCTCTTGATGACAACTTGATCACCCATCCATGGTCTTTTGTGGTGACCTGAGGACTTGTTCATGGTGCTTGAGCTAGATATGTTGTGTTTGGGGCTTGTTTTGTTGTTTCCATCCCTTGACCATGCAAGTTAAGGGCTTGAGGCTTGTTTCCCTACCACATCCATGGTCAAGGCCACACGACCCATATTTATATAGTATGCAAAAAATATAAAAGGTGATGGTCTAGGTGTTGTTCAGGGCACATGATCTTGAGAAGGTTCAATTATGGCTTAAGTCCTTTACCGCCCCCTTAACCATTTTTAGGTGTTAAGACCCATTTCTAGGGAAAAAAACCTACTCATGGCACCTATATACTACAACTTGGAGGCCTTCAAGGAAGCCTTACAAATGAGTGATGTGTTGGTTAAGGCCTCTCTACCCATCCTTACTGCAAAAAACCTTCTAATGGTGTCCTTGTCCAACTCTAATGATAAGGACCCCCTAGAGAGGAATTGTGTTGTGGTTTCTAGGTGTTGTTCATGATGAATGAGCCTAAGAAGTGTCATTTAGGGCCCTCATATCTGTTGACATTGGTTATACCTTAATACTAATTATTGGTTCATGTATGGGTTATTTTCCCATCTTTCCACCTAAGTTTCATATTTTTTATAGTG
>SNQJ01S0062882.1:66470-77380 GCA_010110895.2 Picea sitchensis
ATGAATGAGCCTAAGAAGTGTCATTTAGGGCCCTCATATCTGTTGACATTGGTTATACCTTAATACTAATTATTGGTTCATGTATGGGTTATTTTCCCATCTTTCCACCTAAGTTTCATATTTTTTATAGTGATAATTACTAACATAAATTACCCCTTCATAAAAAAATCAAAGAGTAAATATATATTCTTAATACAATTTCAAAAAAAATAATACTAAAATCCTTTAATTATAATAATTATTGAATTTTTTTTTTATATGTACTCTACTCAATATGCAAATGTAGAAATAACCTTCGATTTCACCCATACGCTTTGAGGCAGAGAGAGGGTTTGGTAAGGCGGATTTCTTAATTATTGAGGATACTTTTTTTAAGGGGGAAACATAATTCGATTTCACCCATACGCTTTGAGGCCAAGACAGGGTTTGGTAAGGCGATATTGAGCAGACCGAGACCGAGACTGAGAAAACAAGCCCATCCAAGACCAAGCAGATCGAGCATACAGAGAAAAGAGACTCTGGTACCTATCTCCTGCTTACTCTAATCGAGGGTTGGGTCATTTGAGAGTGATCATACAAAGAAAGGAGGCACAAGAATATTGTTGAGGGAAAGGAGCCGTGAGAGTGTTGAGGGCCTGCATCCATACGATTTGAGGAGACAGGATTTTGTAATGCAAGATTTCTTTAAGGCGAGACTGTCAAGGGAAAAGAGGCACGAGAGGTACATTTGAAACTGAGGGAAAGGAGGGAAATATCAGACCGAGAAAGGAGGCTCGAGATAGTCGAGGGAAAGGAGGCGCGAGACTGTGGGAAAGAATGGTGAGTATAACCTTTGCACACTCAAATTTTGCATGTATTTGATAATTAATAAAAGGGAGTCATGCTCAAACTAGATTTTGGGAATATTTTTTCACCACTATTCCATTGCATCCAAGCCCTACTTCACCATTCCCCAAGTCGCAATGTGTTATTTCTTCATCACCCTAAGCCCACATTCTTGCAATCAAGCATGAAAGCCCAACAAAGTTCGATGACTCTCTGAAATGAAAAATTGAAGGCCATATTATCAAACCAAACTCTGCAATTGAGGGTCATGGAAGGAGATATGTCATGTGCCCTTAACATGGAAATTTCTTCTTCTCCTATCTTCTCTTTCATGCAGTTTCAAGATCCATTCAGATCTGTAACTTTCCCCTTTCAATTATGGATAAATTAACCAAAAGCATATTATTATATTCTTTTTTAGTTTTGGTCCATTCTCCTTTAGTTATGAGAAAGTGATAACAAACCCAATCCTCTCATTGTTGTTATGTTCAACTTGGGCTTACCTACTTCATTTACCTTGAATATTTTTTCACATATAATAGTTTCATGGCCTCGAAACCATCATTATATTCACTGTGATATTTACCAACACTAAAGGTTTTGAATGGATATTATTTGATTTCATATTTATCATTATAAACTCAAACTCAAAATGATTTTTTTAATTTCCATTATTCATTATAAGTATGAGCATATTTTGGCCTATATTACTCATTACAAGTATGAGAAAAAATTGGCCTATACAAAGCCTTTGAATTTACCAACACTTGCGAGGTTTGAATCAAACACCATTTCACCTCTATTGTTCCTGAGTCTGTACTTAAGGATTTAAAGTACAGTGTCAAGGCATCTGAAAGTATGATAATGGTCGATAAAGGATTTCATTAACCTTCGGTATAGGAAGCTAATGAAGGTTTCTACGTTCACGCTGTCTAGCTTCCAACTGTTCCTGGGTAGCAATATCTTGTTCAATGGCTGCCCATGAACGTTCTAATTCTTCCCGGGTATTTGCAGTTCTAAGGATCGTGTCGAAAAGACTTAACGCGATATGTGTTTGATCTGATATCCCGGGTTGAATATTAGGTTAAGTTACTGTAGGTACAGTCATTAAGGAACAGTATGAGTATGGAAAAGATTTAACGAGAGATTTTAATCGCTGATTCAATTCGGTCGAAATAAGAGAGATCTTCGCATGAGGAACGAAATAAGAATGCAAATCAAAGGCCCTTTCCCGTAATAGTATGATTTTTAGCAAAGGGTGTGGAATGGGAGAAAAACATCTAGCTGCAAGTAACGTAAAATTCCTATCGATAAAAAAATCACATATTCACGGAAAAAGAAATTGACATGAACATAATTGACATGGTGAAAGTAAACATAAAATTCTGTAACTGTAACCTGGTCTTACAACGGCTGATAGCTGGTGCAGAGGAAGGACAAGAAACAATTACCGAAAAATGGACTTCCTTCACTATAGTAGTAGTCGCACTAAGTTATAGTGATACCTCTCAATTATGTAGAGCAAAATGAAAAGAAACAAAGAACATAACAAAACAAACTAATTGCGTAGAGCAAAATGAAAAGAAACAAAGAACATGACAAAACAAACATGAAATACAGTCGGGACAGAATCGGGAATCTTCAATTTGCTTTGTATTAACTTCCTTCACGGGGAAAACTCTGTTACAATGAGCACCAAAAAGTCCAGCCCTTATCTCTTCTTTTTGTGATATATTTATAAAAAATTTGCCTCTTGGTTCAGAAGGGTCAAATTACTCCATCTGTCCGAATCCGTGTTTCAAAAAAGTGCCAGGTGTTGGTTTTTGCTTAGATTTAATACATATGATACATTTGTCCAAAAGAAATGAAATACAAGTTGTGAAGGTTTTGCATTGATAGCTAGAGGGAGCGAAATAACTCCATTTCACCGATTCTATCTTTAAGAAGTGCTAGGTGCCTGTCCTCGCATGGATTCAGTGTACATTATACAGTTGTCCACAAACTAGGTGACAAGTTGTGAAGGCTCGGCCTGACAACGAGCTTCGGCTAAATAGCATTCTCATGCCAACTATGGAAGCTTATCATCTACTTGTATATCAACGAGTTCAAGGGCGCCAAGCTGTGCACTGGGTTGAATCAAATGTTTGTCGATTTGAGCTCGGTCCACCCTGTCCATCTTGGAGATTTCTACTGAATTTCTCTCATTCTCCTCTTTTATGTTGAGAGAAATCCGGTCTATATTTATCTGCCTCAGCGCCTCTGTGTCACCTCCAATCTCTATCCCTATATGCTCAACATTTATGTTATTGACGACCTCTTCTAACAAATTTGTCACTTTTTGAGCCTGCTCCTTGCTTAAAGTAATATCCTGTTCCCAATTCTTTAACAAGATATTACCTCTGGTTTGTTCGGCAAGGGTGAGCCCAGGAGGCCCTGAAAACCTGTTGTTGGTCACTATCACTGCCTCTTGGAAAGCGACTCGAGCAGCTTCAGCGTTCCTTTCTTTGTTAGTCAGATTCTCGGAGATCCGATGAATTAATAAGCAGTCTTCTTGAATCTCTCCAACTTTGTTTAGCAGGCTCTGTTTAGCAGAGGAGATCTTGCTCCGAATATCGGTTGCTCGGGATTTAATGATCTCGATGTCAACCGCCTTGCTTTCTATGACCTCCAACTGAGCCTGCAGCTGTGTAATCATATCCCTCTGCTGGCCCGATTGTACTCGACCATCTCGGATCGTAGAATTTGTTTGTTCCAGCTTGGTCTTAAGGACTTCAATTTATTTCTTGTTGTCCAATTGGGCCAACTCGATTTCTCCGCTTACTTGACTCCTCGCGCTTTCTGCTGCCGAAGCCACCCTGGCCTCAAGAGTCTTGATCAGTCAATTTTTTGCTTTGAGCTGTTTTTTTAACAATTCGACCGAGAATTGATTTGTCGTTGCGTACGCTCCTAGCGTTCCTGCGATTTCAGTGGCAAACTCATCTTTCTTTTTATTTCTCCCATCGGTCATCACTTTGAATTTCTTAACAGTGGACTCTCCCTCTTGATAAAATTCTCGCTTTACCACAGCTTTCCTCTTTTTGTCAAAGAAGAATTCGTTAGGAGGGAGTTCCTCTGCCCTTATAGGTCTCAGCTCTTCACCAAATATCCATCCTTCTCTAACGCCTCCCTGTGCCGACTGCAAGGGTGTGACAGAGGTGATGGGTTTCCTGATCTGCTTCGCACCCTTCCCTGGTGTGCTGAGTGGATCTTTCCCTTTCGGGGGGTCGAAAGTCTTCGTCCCTGCTTCCGGATTCTAAGTTTCTGGTGGGTCTGTGTCTTTTATTTCCACCTCCAGACTATGCTCCTTGGGAGGGTCGGTAGTCTCTTTTTCTATCTCGGGATTCTCCTCCCGCTCAGGACTCTTTTCCTTGTCTGGATTCTTCTTCTGTTTAGGACTTTTCTCCAGCTCAGGATTCTTCTCTTGCTCCCCTTCTTGACGTTTCTCGGGGTTAGAGGTTTGACCCTTAGAACTTTCGGCCTCTTTTTCTTTATCCTTTGGAAGTCCCAAACCTCCCAGCACCACAGGGAGACATCGTTTCCTATGCTCCTGAAATTTTAAAACTGAGGTCCTGTCTTCAGGTGCTAGGGATCTGATTCGAAATTGCACCTCCGAATAGGACCTCGCCCCTCGGAAAACATCATCTGAGGGTGAACATTCATGTTCAAACCTCTTTAATCCACAATTTCCCAAATGGGTGCTTACGATTCTCTGCAGATCATGCTTTTTGTACTCAATGTAGACTAGGCTCAAGTCTTCTAAGGCTGCAGCCTCAGCCTTAGCATGTCCGAAATCTAATAATGAATATGAATTTAGCCGAACAGGGAAAGGTGGCCATACCTTCTTGGCTGACGCCTTGAGTTCTTTGCTCACTCCGTCGATTACTGTTTGTCGAGCAATTTCGCGACAGGCCAGCTTGTCGGGAATGAACAGCGGTAGTGCTGAAGGAGGAACAACAGCTTCGAACACTCTCAAATAAGAGAATTCTTCTTCTACGTACCAGTCTGCAATATGGCTCAGATTCTCGGCAATGCTATCCGAGATGCGGGGTGGCAAAAGGGAAAAAATGGTGACGTGCAGGGGCACCATCACCCAGTTAAAAATATCATAAATAAACTTGTTCGCGTTATTTTCCCACAGCTTATCGTGGTACTCATGAACAGTCTTCTCATGGGATGGACTCCAAGCCCAATTCATTAAAGGAAAAGGCGTCAGGGAGCATATTGCGTCCATGATATACGCGGACATGTAGAATCTGGATGGTTTCCCGGCTGCTTTTTTCTCCCGGTACTCGGTGATCCTATTGAACAAACTATCGGAGAGCATTTTTGCCCAATTGAATGAGGAACCTTCTGCTACCCGATAGATGAGAGGTACCCACTGGATGTAAGAATGTGCGGTATCCTCCCATTCAAAAAGCCGACAAGCCATTATTACCACATACATAAAATTTGGCTCCAACGAAGAAATTGAATACACGCCCTCGTTATTCACTCTGAATGTCATGGAACGTGACACCCAATCCTTTATCAAGCCTGGCAAGGTTATGTCAAATTCTTCGCACTCTTTCTTTTTGAAGTCTGCCAGGAATTCTTTGCCATATGTATATTCAGAAGTCGCTGGGAGCTTGTACATAGACTGGATATGTTCAGGCCTAAAAGTCCCGACCATGGCCTGTCGGTCACTTAAGATAGTTCTGGAGGGCAGGTCGACGTGATCCAATGCCCATCGGATCATATCGTAGTATGGGAGCAACCGAGGTCTGGTTGCAACCAGGTACATTCCCGACTGAACAATTGTCTTGTACTTAGTGTTCAGGTCGTATTTCATAATATCAAGGTTGTCGTCATCAGAATCTGAACAGTTTACCAGCCCGGATCGTAGAATATTTGAAATAGACGACCAAGTGGATACTGAGCCACTCGTCCGAGGTGAAGTATCTGAGACATTGTCCGGACCCTGTGCTGCAACCTCGACGTTTGCTTTCGCTACTCTCCTTGGCGCCATATCTGAAGCTTGCCTTTTTGCTCTTCTGCAGTAGACCCGTGTATACATGCGGGAATGAGTTTCCTCGGAGCAAAGTGAGTTTTATGCGCTTTAAGAGAAATGTTTTTGGAATAGCAGGAAGCCTTCGTATATATTTGAAAATCTGTACCTTTCGAACAAGTCTGTCAAACCGCACATAAAACTAGATTTATTGAATAAATCCGATCTTATTTTTTTGTGGATTTACCCTAATTTCTCATCAATGTCATTAATATTGGGTGGCTTTGACAGGTAATCGGGTCATGGAGAGCAAGTAAATCCCTCGTGAAGTGTGTCAACCTCGAAGTGCGGGACAAATTTCGTTTAATTTAAAATTACAAATGTTAACGACTTAATTAACTTCCTCGCCTTTCACCGCATCGTGAACTTCTTCTTCGTATTTTAACCCTTTAACTCGCGATATTGCGATGCGGTGATAATTAAGGCCCCAATTAATTTGAGAAAAATCTTAGATTAGGCGCCTAATTTAAACTTGCGATAATCATGTCGCAACTTCGTGAATCGGGGTTTTGGACACTTTAACTCCATGAAAGAAAATGCCGAGTCGCGATATGCCGAGAGCCAAAACCAACCAAGGTTAGTTTCTTACCTTTAGTTCTCGACCAAGGTTCTCAGAAAATTTATCGCGTTCTCGGCTATCGGGGCTGTAAGAACAAAAGCTTGGGTTCGACGAGTGCCGAGGCACGAAATACCGATGATATCTAATCAAGGGTTAAAGGTTTTACCACAGTCAATTGCCTTGGGTGAAAAATTTGAAAAATGAGTTCATAGTTTCGTGACTCGGGACTTGAGAATTCAAAAACCAAAGTGTCCGACTTGCGATACCCGACTAGCGATATTTCAAAATAAAACAAAAAAGGCAGACATATTGGCAAAAAATGAATCTTTTCTTTTGGAAGTTAAAAAGTATTGCCATTGGGACGACAAGATTTAAGAGTCTTATGATTTCGGAGGAAAAAGAAAAACAACTTTAAACCTTAAGTATCAAACGTCGAAAATTGCGCGAGGTGAAAAAACAAGGGCGGCTCCAACATAGGCTCCAACTAGGGATCTCGCTTCCCTGTGAGACGGGAAGAACAGTAGACCAGGTGCCAAAATTGGGTAAATGGAGTCATAGGCTAAAATCAAGAGAGAAATCCAAGGAAAAAGATAGAAAGGGGGCAAAAACTTTCATTGGATAACCCAGAAATTTTTTCGAACTCAGATACTCTTTCCAAACACAGCTAAAGTCACCTTCGCAATTTTCCCTTTCCCACTACTAAGTTTGGGGAACGCTTCAAGACAGTCGTAACGGTCCAAGGATATTCAACAGGTCTTGTGATTCTCAGCTTGCATCAAAGAATGATATTATATAATCTGAAAACAGGGAAGTCCCATCGGAACTTGGGGAAATGATCAGGTTTTCAGAAAGTGTTGATTACCAGAGTTAATTTGATAGTTATGTATAACAGCCTTACAGATCTCTCAGACATTTCTTCACTACCAGCGAGCCTGTTCAGTACCCCGGTGAAGTTGTCTGACCCTTTTTTACTGAATTTCTTTTCACCACTTCGGAAAATATTCATGCGTTTAAACACTAAGACGAGGGCAATCATTTCTGAATTTCCTTTCATCGTCTTAATGGACTAGGTGGGGGAAATCATTTCTGAATTTCCTTTCACCACCTATCTCAGTATTTATTTATTTCTTAAACACAAAGATGGGAGCAATCAGTTTACATCAGGGCTGAGATCTGTGTAATATTTTTTATCAGAGGTCTGTCAACTTATTTTGATTACTCGGTATCAACCTTCCTTTGACCCTCATAAGACCTTTAGTTCTTAGGGAGACAGGGGAGAATAAATAAAATTTTAAGGAACATCCTGTTCAAGCAAGCTTTGATTTTTCGGACACTATTGAAAATCCTAGGAAAGTTAGGATCGCTACAAACGTTCCTTTGCTTAGCAGAGGATCAAGTAGTTGTGAAGACCGGCTTTCTTATTAAGATCTGCTTCAGAATCCCTGAGGTTTGAAACACAAAATCTTTACCCCTTCTCAAAGGCTTGGGAAAATAGTGACTTACTAAAAGTTAGGTCCAAATACAAATAGAAAACAAGGCATCAATCAAATGGCTTAATATAAAAAAGGTCATAACCATTCTGGACTAGTCTTCGAATGCATTTGGGAACAAAACTTATCAGTGACTGCTTTTGAATTTAACATATTCATTCAAATTTTAGTTTAAAGATCACAGCCAAAAATAATCCTGTTATCTAACCCTTTATATTGCAATTTGAACAATGTCATTTTAGATTGCTAAAAACAGCCTTTCATGATCTGAGTATTTAGAAAACTCACCTCTGTCTTCTCTTTTCAATTTCTTTGGGGATTATGAACTATCTTATGTATCACCTGTTTTATGGCGCCCTATTTCCAACACTGATCTGCACCTTAAGTCTTGAGTTAATTTCTCCTGAGGTTAGAACCCTACAACAAACAAAAAATCCGATTTGAAAATGTGTTGAAAATTTAGGAACGAAAACCAAAAATTGAAGATAAATGTCAGAATAAAAACATAAATATGTACAAAATTCATAATAAAATTTATTTATTTACAAGTATATGTATATATAATTTATTTATTTTTTATTTTATTTTCTTTTCTACCCAACCACTGTCATGTCATATAGTGCTTTAGATATCGCCCGTTGATAGGGGCACTTAGAATCTCTCCATCAATGTTTTCCAGAAGAAAGGAATTCTTTCCTTCTGGAGCCGAGACCCTGAATGGTCCATACCAAAGGTGGTCAAATTTTCCATGCTTTGCGGCTTCTTCCCTTCTCGCATCCCATCTCAACACTAAGTCACCTGGGAGGAACTCTCTATCCTTCTCCTTAAGGTTGAACAGTGCTTTCATATCGTCCTGGTATTTTTGTATTTTCTCATCAACCTCCACTCTAAACTGTTGAACCTCAATGAGTTGGTTAATTCTTCTGGTCACATGATTGGGCTCTTCGTTTTGATCCTGCCATAATTTCATCACTGGCAATGCTAAGTTTATGGGGAGAACTTCCTCGGTCCCATATACCATTTGAAACGGCGAAATGTCGATAGATCTTTTAGTGCTAATGCGGTTTGCCCATAGTGCGTGCTTTAAATGTACATGCCAGGACCTCTTGTTTTCGTTCAGTACTTTTTTGATTACGTTTACCAGGCTCTTATTAGATGATTCGGCCAGCCCATTTCCCTGAGGGTAATAAGCAGTGGAATGTCCGAGAACGATACTGTACTTCTGGCAGAAGTCGATCATAGCCATGGATTTGAAAGCCTGGGCGTTGTCGGTAACAATCTTTCGAGGGCACCCAAATCTGGACAAGATGTTATTTTCCAAAAAGTCAATCACCACCGAGTCTGTTGCCCTTTTAGTTGGAATTGCTTCCACCCACTTTGTAAAATAATCTATGGCTGTTAAGATCCATTTGTGCTGAGCACTGGAATGGGGATTAATTTCCCCTATAAAGTCTAATCCCCATTGCTGAAATGGGGCTTCGGTTTTGACTGGAACGAGTGGTAGTGCAGGGAGTTTTTGTTTACCAGCGAATATTTGACACGAGTAACAGGCACGTACTTTGGCATTAACGTTCGAAAATAGTTTCGGCCAATAGTATCCAGCCCTCAAGATCTTATAGGATGTGGCTCTCCATGCATGGTGTCCTCCACAGATTCCTTCATGAAATTCTTCTATAACTCGTGGAGTCTCCGACTCAACCAGACAGACCAGTAAAAATCCGAGTGGGTCCTTCCAATATAATTGATTGTCTGAGATGCAATATTTGACAGCATGGAGTTTTAAAGTTCTGTATTTGGCTAGTGTTAGTCCATCTGGACATCTCAGGTTTAACAAGTAGAAAGCTATATCTTTATACCAGCCTGATGACATGAATTTTTCTTCAACCTTGTTTGGATATGTCTGGTCATCTGGCTCTTGCAAATGTGTGTCCTCGTCTTCCCCTTGTAGGCAATTGATGTCAAGGGCTCTAAGATTTGACTCAGCCAAGAGTTTGGCCAGACCCTTTCCTTTTATCAATTTAGTTGGCTTGATTTCCAGATCAAATTCTTGAATCTTAGCGAGCCAGCGCCCTCATTTTCCATCACTATCAGGCTGTACCAATATATCCTTCACAGCACTAGTTGGTACATACGCGATAATTTTTTAATGTAAAACGTAAGTTCTAAATGCCTTTAGCGCTTTCACCATTGCGTACGCCTGTTTTTCCATTATATCATATTTTAGTTCGGTGTCTCTAAGGCTCTTGCTAAAAAATGCGATCGGGTGTTCAAAGCCTTCATTATCCTTTTGCAGCAACACCGCGGCGATAGTATGTTGAGAAGCAAATGAGAAGATGAGGAAATCTTTCAAGTAATCTGGGCTTGTTAACACAGGTGCCTCGCTGATGACTCTTTTAATATGCTCGAACGACGCTTTAGCCTCGGTTGTCCAATTTACTCTGCTATCTTTCTTTAGCATTCCTGTGATCAATTTGACAATCTCAGCGAAATTTGGTATAAACCTTCGTAAAAAATTTATTGTTCCTAAGAAAGCTTGAATTTCTTTAACATTTCTAGGAATCCTAATAGTTTGTATCGCTTCAACCCTCTTAGGATCAATCTTGATCCCATCCTTAAATACAATGTGCCCCAGAAGCTTACCTTCCTGCATAGCGAAATGTGATTTCTTTGGGTTCAAGGACAGACCATACCTGCGGCATTTTTCGAAAGTTTGTTTTAAATGGATCAAATGTTCTTCATCGGTTTTATAAAAAACCGTCAAATCGTCAAGGTAGATTACTACGAACTTATCTCTTTCGCCAACGAAAGCGATATCCATGGCGCGCTAGAAGGTAGCCCCTGCATTCATTAAACCAAAAGGCATTTTATCATACATGAATGTACCCCATGGTGTGGTGAAAGCGGTTTTTTCTCTGTCTTGCTCGTTCATGGCGATTTGGTTGTACCCAGAAAA
>SNQJ01S0062882.1:87063-112812 GCA_010110895.2 Picea sitchensis
GTCAGAGGTTCGGCCTGTCCCTAAACCCCAATAAATATTTGTTCACTATGTAGGAAGGGAAGTTATTGGGCCATATAGTATCAGCAGAGGGAGTGAGAATTGATCCCAGCAGGGTGGAGGAAATTCAAACCTTATCACTTCCTAGGTATAAAAAAGAGGTTCAGGCTTTTTTGGGGAAAATTAATTTTCTAAGGAGGTTTGTCTCAAATTTTTCTGAGCTAGTGAAACACATCACGACCATGCTCGGGAAGGGAAATGAAGTGAAATGGACCGCTGAGCCCAGGGCATATTTTGACCAAATAAAAAGGGCATTGACTGAGGCACTTGTGCTGATCAGTCCTGACTATTCCAAAGAGTTCCTAATTTTCTCCTTTGCTTCTTTTGATACAGTAGCAGTGGTCTTGTTGTAGAAAAACAAGGAGGGGCATGAGCAACCCATCGCCTTCTTCAGCAAGGAATTAAGAGATGTGGAGATCAGGTATGAGATCATGGAGAAGCAGGCCTGTGCCTTAGTGAAAGCCCTCAAAGATTTTAGGATCTACGTCTTGCATTTGAAGGTGACAACTTACGTTCCTTCAGCTTCCGTGAAGGACATTCTTGTACAGCTAGACATAGATGGGAGAAGAGGCAGATGGATAGCAAAAATTATGGAATTTGACTTGGAAATAAAGCCCAACAAGTTGGTCAAGGGGCAAGGTCTAGCCAAGCTACTGGCTGAATCCAATTGTGAAGCCTTGGGAGTTAGTTTCATCAATGCTCGCTCAAGAACTCAGCAAGCTGAGTTTCCCAACCAACGCTCTCAAGATGGCTTATCGCTGGCAGATTGTGCCTGGTATCGTGACATTCTGTACTTTCTGCAGGAATTAAAGCCTCTGGATGGAATGGGTAAAAGCAGGGCAAGAGATTTAAAGCTCAAGGTAGCTAGGTATTGTCTCATTGAGCAAGTTTTGTACTGGAGAGATCCTTTGGGGATGCTACTGAGATGTTTGAACCCACCAAAAGCCTAGAAAGTTATGTTTGATTTCCATGAAGGCCTTTGTGGGGGGCATCATTTCTGGAAGACCACAGCTCATAAGATCCTCAGGGCTGGATATTACTGGCCTACTTTATTCGCTGATGTCTGCAAAGGAATCAAATCTTGCATCAAATGCCAAAAGTTCTCAGGAAATAAACAACTCAAATCGCTGCCATTGAAGCCTATAGTATCTCCAGCACCTTTTCAGCAGTGGGGGCTGGACTTCATTGGAGAAATTCATCCTCCCTCAAGCAGTCAACACCAATGGATCCTGACAGCAAAAGATTATTTCACCAAGTGGATAGAAGTTGTCCCCACCAGAAACACATCACACAAAGTAATTATCAGCTTCCTGGAGGATATCATAGCTAGATTTGGTTGTCCCAGTAGGATCGTCACCGATAACGCTGCTTCTTTCAGGTCTGAACTTCTAATTAAGTTCTGCGAATAGTTCTAGATCTCACTAATTCACTCCACCCCCTACTATCCCCAAGGAAATGGTTTAGCAGAGACCTCCAACAAAATCCTGATAAGGATCATTAAAAGACTATTGGAGGACAACAAAAGGGCCTGGGATTCGAAGTTGAAATTTTCCCTGTGGGTTGATCGAATAACAACAAAGAAATCTCTGAGCACTTCACCTTTTCAGCTGGTCTATGGAACAGAGGTGGTTTTTCCTACTCAGCTTGCCTTACATGTTACAAAATTCTTTCAAGACTATGAGGGAGAACCAGATCATATGATCAGAAGGATTCATCAGATAGTGGAAGTGCAACAGATCATAGAACGGGTGAGGACCACAGCTCATAGTCATCAGGAAAAAGTCAAACAGGCTTTTGAAAGGAAGGTCAGGAAGAAAGAATTCGAGATCGGGGATTTGGTATTTAAGTGGGACGCCCCCAGGAAGGACAAAGGCAAACACAAAAATTTTGATGCCCTCTGGATCGACCCCTTCAAAATCTCTGAGGTTTTATCAAACAACACGTACAGGTTGCAAGATCTGGAGGGTGAAGAGGTTTTCAACAGCCCAGTGAATGGGCATTTTCTGAAGAAATGTTTTATTTGAGCCTCAGACGGCTCCCTTGTTTGTAAATATTATCCTTTAGTTCTTGGTTTATTTTCTTTTTGCATGTTTTTTGGCTTAATAAGTGACTCCATAGCCCAATAGCAAGGCACTGAAGCTACATAAGGAGTTCTTAGAGCATCGCAGGGACGACTCTATCCCCCATGGAGCCTAATGTTAGTGATTATTTTTTTCTTGGGCACAAAAGAAACCAGGTCTGCAGGTTGAACAGGAAGCACCCAAGCGCGGCACGAGAGAATCCTTTTTTAGTGACGAGTCAAGTGAGCAGGTGAAGTTTTGTTGTCAACGGCCGAGATCCACCTACAGATTTAATCGACGGTCATCGATTTTTTGGGGCTACCGAGTTGCCCGAGATTTAGCACAAGGGACAACTCCCATATTTCAGGACAAATCTAGGGAATTCGATCCAATTGGGACAGTTGGTTGCCAGTCGGCGTATCAGGGATCGGGGTTTCAGGAGTCACGAAGATGTCCGTTCATTGCAGTTAAAATCGCCGATCAGTGAAATGCCGAAAGCACCTTCGGCGCCGAGCCCACGGTCTTAGCCCCGGGTCATATCAAGCGAGACCGTAAAGGGGGACAGCCCCTTTTATAATAACGCATATTATCTGGGCCGTCCATCTAAGGGATGCATGGCATGCATCCACGCCATGTCGGTATTCAGGAGTTCGAGTTATAAGCGCTCCTCGACATTTCACATTTCGAAACCCCAAACCCCGAAACACCGATAGCGCCTTGGGAATAAGCATGTGGTCATAGCCCATGGCCATTTGGGGAAAGAAAGGAGTTGTGTAAATAATGCCAAAGGTGCCGAGTTCAGTTATAGAGGGGATCATCACGATCCTCGGGCACCATCAGATCCGATCCCAATACTGTCTCTCGCTTGAGTAAATGAAGGCAAGAACGGGTGGTTGAAGCCTCCTTTCATTCATTAAGTGTGAGGAATGGAAGGTCTGGCGAGCAGTCTTCTCAAGGAGGTCCTGCGTACCGATTGTTCCAAAGAAACCATGCCGAAGTCCTCGACTAGAAAGAGAAGCCTGCACACGCTATCTCAACGCTTAATGGCTCAGCTACCCTCCTTGTCGGAGCCATGCGCATTTAAGATGGAGCCTGAAGAAAGGTATCAGTACGAGTTTGACTGAAGTGACACCAAGCCTTGGGTGACTGGGCACGCCTCTGTGAGGTGAATTTTCCCGAGTATATGGACTCAGTCCTGGTATTTTGTAAGGTATCGATGGTAGAGAAGAGCTCCCGACTGTAAAGTTTTAACAGCTATTCTATTTTTCTGGTTATGCATCTGTATTTGAGATCTCTTGTTTTATGACAAACAGTCTTTCTTACTCCATCTAATTTTCATCTCATGCTAAGAGAGTTTGTGATTGACTGATTCGCGCGGATTATTGCAGTTATGTTATGATAAAAGATTTATTGTTGCATTATTGCATTCTCTGGATTTTGCGTTTGAATGTAAGATGATATTACGTTTGGATGTCTTCTTCCACAGCCTGTTAGACACTCGATGTTAATAACAGACCTCTACTTTTCTCTTATATAATTCTTCCGCCTGTTCACCCTTTACTACAACTCACTGTCTGAAGTTTATATAAGACCTCACTCACCTATGCATGCCTGGCCTAGTTTTAGAGTTGGAATGATATTGTTTTGAGTTGGCTCCCATTCGGTCATCCCATCTATAAACCATCATGACATAAAACTGATGGGCGTCGGGCTTTGCTCCTGCTAGTAATCCAGGAGTGACTTCTAACGCTAACAGGTTCAAATAACAATTGGCGTATCTTACTCTCCAATGCACATATGAAGTTGAAATTGTAGGTGGATATTCCTTTTTCAATATTCTTCAAAACCCCTTTTTCAACATGTGAATATGAGGTATTCTTAAAATTTCCTTCAGCCAAAGCTTCTCCAATATTAATTTGTACCCTAGAATGCATCTATTTCTTTGTCTCTAGGATTAGTAGGTGCATGGATTCTTACAATACAAAGTTACTGACCATTTCTTGGGATGTGGGTAATAGCTTAATGTCTTGAATTGTCTGCCATAAACCTTATTTGGTTGCCATTTCCAATGTATTTCCACATTACAAGCACTCCACTAGATACTGCCTTATGATAGGATATAATAAAAGAGGCTCTATTTCAAATAATATTTACATCCCCAATATACATTACTAAGTTGACTAAGAACTAGATGGCATTCAACTAACACAACTATTTGAGACTTCCAAGCCCTTATTATCCTATTTAACTCAATTGATTAGACAAGCAGAAGGGAATTACCTGTAGGCAGGAGTTGTGTGCCCCGACCACCACTTTTTGGGAATTAGCAACATAGTAGACCACATTCCCACCTTCAAAAGTAGGGGGGAAATCCATGTAGTCATTAAGTTTTTCTATATGTCCTTCTTGAAAACTTAGACCTAGATGTTGATTGCAGTCTTGATTTACAGAAACTGATTTTTGCCTCTTGTAGGCCTCAAATTGGAGTAGTTCTCCTAAATATCTTGTTAGCGTTCTCCCTCTTTGGATCATTGTCACCGCAAACTTTGTCGCACCTTGAATGCTTCCATAAGACACTATAGCACTGAACACAATGCTTCAATTGTTACCACACCACTCATTAGTGGGTGACTCTCCCACACCCATCTTCTCAACTAATTTATGCTTGTCAGGTGTTTCAACCCAAAACACTTCCACTAAGGTGTTCCTTGTTGTGGTGTTCTTTCTAGTGACTCACTTTCTACCTACAACATTATTATGTCGCAGACCTATCCAACCTATAAATTCACACTCTTCCATATTTGACTATGATGTATTCTCCATTAAGATTTATCATCCCTTTTCTCCACCAATACAATGACACTTTTTTCATCGCAACTTAAGACAAATCGCTATGCACCATAGGGATCTAATATCAAAACAACTTATTTCACTCTAGTGATCACCTCACCCATGCAATGCAGCTTGTAATGTGTGTGGCTACACCATGTCAAGTTCCTAAGTCACAATCAACTCATCCCATTTGCCTTCACCTTCAAGATAGTACACATGGAAAGTGCATTTGTTATTTATGGGAAAAAAAATCTTTACATCCTCCCCCACTTATGTTCAATGTTGCCCCAACAACATCCTCGTAAATTCTACATGTATCTGTCAACTAACTACTATACTACACATAATCACCATCCATTTTCAACTAAACTCACTTCAATTTATTCACATTTCCACACACACTTGTACTTACCTTCAACTCCAATTTCCCATGCCGTAGTACACCTTTGTCTCCATTCCTTCAAACAAGCTAGGTAGCTAGTCCAATTCTATATTGAAAACCATTAAAGTACATCATCATGTGTTGTAGAATCAAACACTCCTACTTGAATTTTCTAATGCACTTTTATGTATGTGATTCTCTCTTTAATAGACTCAAGTGCATGATCTCACATTTAAAATATGGCAATTCCTACCAACTTACTTCCTTGTGGCGTGGTTTGGCCCCACTACCTTCCAAGCTATTAGTGAGTCATCCTATGATTTTGTTTAGTGATAAAAGGATGGAAAGTGGCCACCAATGCCACTAGAAACACTAACATTGGAGTCCATTCCTTCCTTAAAGTCTACATCATTTTTTCTAGTACTGCTTAAGTCAAATGAACCATCCAACGAAAGTTTAGAACATCTTGATTCTCTAAATAGACATCCACTACTTTGGATATTGTAGACATAGTGTTATTTACTATGGATTTGAACCTAGTAAACAACTTTTTGTGTGGGCCTTCATCCACCAAAGGTTACCAAAAACCTACACTCGAGATCTTCTTTGATGTCTTAAAACCTCCAACTTCCTCTTTGTAAGGTTTCACTATTGCATGATTGGTTGTTGTAATCATAGTCATGGTAGTCTGCTAGTGTTTGCACTCTATTTCCCCCTCAACATAATAATTATGTGAAGTTTTGTGTCATCAAAGCTTAACAAATTGTTAAGGAGAGGGATTGGTGCCATCTATCACATCCTCATAAACTCTTTCACAAAAAAAACTTCAAAGTCATCCATGGGTACCACTTTGAAACTAGTAGTTCCACTCTAGTGTCTAAGATATAAGTTGACTCCTTTAGCCAAGCCAACCACCCTACCTATGTTAGAGTTTACTGCCTTGAAAAAAGACTACACCAATTTCAAATGCACATTGAGTTTAACAAACACTACTTCCTACATAAAAATGTGGGTTGCACTATTGTTAACCATCACCATAACTAACTTATTATTCAACTTGGATTGAACAAAACTAATATTTGTATAGTTCTACTCTTGGCTTGCCTTAGACATATTGCCAACTAAAGCACCCAAGATTTGAAACACACCAATTGATGGTTGGATTTCCTACTCCATAGCATTGACCCTCATCTTCAATGGACATTTCTTATAATAATTCTAATTTTCACAAATCCAACAAACAACAACCTTACAACTATTTTTTTCTTAGATCCCTATGATAAACTTATCATTTCCTTAGTGTTATCACATTAATATGTCCAAAATCAAGAGGGATATCACATTACATTAGGTGGTTGACCACTATTCCGTAGTGTGAAATATAACCATAGTGCATGGATAAGTGAGTCGAATTAAGGTGCACCCACCTAGAGATTCATACCCTTCACTAAGTTGGGAATCCACTGCATGCATGAGTTCCCCTACTAATATTGGTAATTTCACCCTAGTTTAATTGTGCATCCAAAACTAAATATATAAAAAATTTATTTAGAACTTTGAATATAGAAAAAAAGTTCATAAATTGGAACTAGGATGATGATGGACTACTCACTAACAACATGTGCACATGCAACTGAAGGTACAACCAAACAGGTACCTGACATATATTTCTTCTTCGAGTGAGGAAAGCTTAGGACAAATAGAGGGAAATGAGACTGCATCTAGTAGATATGATCAACAAACAAGGACCAGAGGTGAAAAAGTCAAGAGAAAATTTTGTAGATGCATGGAATTGTTTCTTGTCGAAGGAGGATCATGCTCTTATGATGACAAGAGCATAGGAGACATAGATGTGCCACTCAGGTATAAGCATCTAGTGAAACAATGGGTACCTAAGGAACTACCTCCTATACATGCTGACTTGATTGTCAACAATAGGACATATCGCATTGCACCATCCTCCCTGCATGGCCTGGGGCTATTTTCCATGGATGGAATAATTGTAAAATACGATACAGTAACCGAATTGATGGACTATGTCAAACCATATTACAATTATAACAATTGGATGCAGTTGGTTCGGTACATACGAAGTATGTGGAGATATGCACTCGCCACAAATTATATACAACTAATAAACAAAGATAAAAATAAGGGAGCGACTATCTATATTTATGGAAGGCCTAAAGCTTCTGGCAATATCGCCTAAAGTGTGGTTATATATAACATACTTGAAAATTTTGATGATAGGTTGCTTGACACTTCGAAGGTAACCAAAGCAAGGATTTCCAAACATGGCCAATACAAGCTAGGCCGGGGTGGCTACTCAAGGTTACAGTCACGAATCATAAGTACCCAAACATCTTAAGAATATTATTTGTATCGCCTTACAACTTTAAGGTAATTGCAGCCAAAAACATTAAAAAATCATACCATTATGCAATGCAGGGTGACACTTCAGAACTGAAACCACGAAGGAAGACCTCCAACTTGGTTACAAGTACGGTTATAAATCCGTGGTTGATCGTAGGAAAAGCATGGGGAAGACCCCAAGATCTAGTTTGTAGGATAAGGTAAATAAAAATCAGTCCACATTAACCTTTCATTACTTATAAAATACGTAAATGTTTGATATCGTCCATAATTTATTGTCTTTCTTTGTTTTAATTAGGGGAGCAACACTATCAATTAAACCATTAGTACTGGAAAATAGAGCATTGATATTGCAACATAGCCAGAAGATCATGGTGCTCCCCATCAACCCCATCCTAGTGGGGTGCAACCCCAAGATGTTCCTGTGATTGAGGCCCATGATGGTAAAATGGTTGTATATTAATCATATACTTAATAATTATGTACTTATAATTTTTTATGTTTCAATGGTAGAGAATTTCATAGTTGATCCTCCTCGACCTGAAGATCAGGTGAACAGGTAGACAACCATTCCAACGGTGCCGACTAGAGGACCAGGTAAATAATTACATTGCAGAGTTTTTTTTTTTAATATTAATGAACTCCTTCAATGATATTTAAAAATTGGCCATATAAATTTAATATTTTTTGTTTTTGTAGGTGATGTCCCCTCACAACAACATCCACATCATGGGTATGAGACCATACGTACTCGGAGTGAAAGCACTGAAACAACATCAGTTCTTGAAGAGCACTCAGTAAATGAAGACATGGAGATGGATGAATTACTTAAGACCTGGAAAACACAAAAGAAGACTAAAAAAAATTGATGATGTGTAATAATTTTATAAGATAGTTAGATGTACATTATATAGATGAACATGTAATAATGCATATAATGCATTGACATTATGGGTACTTTTTCATTTGATAATATACACAAGGCTATTTCTATGGCTTGTATATATCTGTGATTGTAATTTTTTTATACACTTAATGATAGTTCCAACTTCTCTTATAAGACTTGGTATATATTGATTCAATACTCGGTTCAATTGGTTCTATTGGCCTTCACATACAATATCTACATCAATTTGTGGCTCCATGGATATCATCCTAGCGATTTGAAGGCATTGGTAAACGTGAAATTTAAGAGATTGAATTGTTCAAGTTTGGATTTAAATTTTACATGCTTGTTTGTTTTTGGGTTTCAAGAGTTCCAAACTTGTATCTCTTTGTATTTTAAGAATGTCAATCTCTTTGTATTTTAATATATAACGTGAGAATCCAAGCAAGACCCGGTGCCTTCTGCTTGGGCTATGGAGTTTAGGCAACAAATAGAACTTGAATATGCAATATGCAACTTCCAAAATCTTGACATGATATATGCAACTTTGAAAGTCTTGTGACATGTGACATGTGGCAAGCATTTTTTCCAAGCAATGTGCAAACTTTAAACTTGGTGCAACATGTAAAAAGAAATTTTTGGGAAGATGCAATAATAAGTTTTTGGAAGCTGTAAAAAGAACTTAAAAAATATTACAACTTGTGACATGCATTTTTCAAAATCTTGTGGCATGCGACATCCATCTTTGAAAATGTTGCGACATGCGATATGAAACATGAAAAAAGCATATGTTCCATGCACATGAACTTTGAACTTGGTCTAACTTGTTAACTTTGAACTTGGTCTAACATGTGACATGCAAAACTTGAATTTGGTGCGACATGTGATATGTGAACTTTGAACTTTGTGTGACATTCAACATGAATCTTTTTGCAACTTGTGATACACATATTTTTGTATTTTCACCATAACTTTTGAACCCAATTTTTTTTTGTGTGTCATATTTGTACCATTGTAAAGGTCTTTTTAAGATATGAAACTTCATTGTTACAATGTGCATCATATCAATCTTCATGTCTACAATATGTGGAGGGTTATTCAAGGTTTCAATACTTTTTTCATATTTTCCCACTTTAATCCTCTCATGACCATGTTAATCCATATAGATGTTCATGATATAAACACTCATTGTTCTATTGTTGACATAAATTCCAATCTTCACTTTGTCGATTAGAGGGCACACTTTTGGCAACAATTTAATGTTTTTAGTTCCATGAAATTTCTTTTGTTTCTTCAACAACATTAAGGATTAAACATGAGGGGTTGAAAATGGCGATTTCAAACATTTTATAATATTTTTTCATAGCATTACCCTTCTTTTCCTTGTGTCTCACATGACAAAGAAACAAAATCACATTGCCATTGTCAATTTATATGTGGAGGGTTATTCAAGGTTTCGAGACTTTCTTCATATTTTCCTACTTTAATACTCTCATGGTCATGTTAATCCATATAGAGGTCCATGATATAAACACTCATTGTTATAATGTTTACATAAATTCCAATCTTCACTTTGTCGATTCAAGGGCACAATTTTGGCAACAATTTAATGTTTTTAGTTCTATGAAATTTCTTTTGTTTCTTCAACAACATTAAGGATTAAACGTGAGGGGTTGGAAATTGTGATGTCAAACATTTATTCTTTCACACATGTGCATCATATAAATCTTCATGTCTACAATATGTGGAGGGTTATTCAAGATTTCAAGAATTTCTTCATATTTTCCTACTTTAATCCTCTCATGTTCATGTTAATCCATATAGAGGTTCATGATATAAACACTCATTGTTCTAATTTTGACATAAATTCCAATCTTCACTTTGTCGATTAGAGGGCACAATTTTGGCAACAATTTAATGTTTTTAGTTCCATGAAATTTTTTTTTTTCTTCTACAACATTAAGGATTAAACATGAAGGGTTGGAAAGGTCAATGTCAAACATTTTATAATATTTTTTCATAGCATTACCCTTCTTTTCATTGTGTCTCACATGACAAAGAAACAAAATCACATTGACATTGTCAATTTATATGTGGATGGTTATTCAAGGTTTCAAGACTTTCTTCATATTTTCCTACTTTAATCCTCTCATGGTAATGTTAATCCATATAGAGGTTCATGATATAAACACTCATTGTTACAATGTTGGCATAAATTCCAACCTTCACTTTGTCGATTAGAGGGCACAATTTTGGCAACAATTTAATGTTTTTAGTTCCATGAAATCTCTTTTGTTTCTTCAACAACATTAAGGATTGTTTCTTCATGTCTTTTGTTTCACATGTTCAAATATAGATGTAACAATTCGACCTCGAAATCTTAGGTTGAGGTTCATCCATATACATATAGATAGACATGAATTTGGGTACCTTGGAATTCTAGTGAAATACAAAGGACAAAAATCTTTTAAGGGCTCCTTCTTTATTATAATTTTATTTTCTCAAAACCTAGTGTTTCATTTTTATTTAGGTCATCATCATATTTTTCTTATAGTTTCCTATGTAAACCTATTATTTCAACCTCCTTTGTTGGTTCCTCATGGAAAAATTTCATAATTTTTTCATTGATGAGAGAAACCAATGTTATGGACCCGATTACTTGCCACTCATGTTCTTCAATATCATACTCGATTCACATAACCTCATTAAGCATAGATGAAGGATAATTTCCTTTCACTTTGATTTAGCACCAATAATTTGATTATCAATGAACCCATGGTTAGTGTTATATGCAATATATCCTTAATTTTGTACTATAGTTGAAGAAAAAGAGAGATCAATGCTATCATGAAGTTCTAGAGCATCACATGTCATACCATTTTTATCTTGAAACATGCCATGAACATGTTCACATTTTCCATTTTATATTTCAATATTGGGATCATTAGTGTCCCATTCATTACTGTAAATTCGCAAGGTTTTTCCACACATCTTACAAACCATTACTAAAATAGAGGGAACCCAACACCATCAATGAAGAAAACAAAATAAACGACAATGAGAGAGTTTTGGTCATATGTCAACTAATTTGTCCCTTTAAAAAAACTCCATTGATGTGCAAGGGAGCAATGTGTCTATGAGAAAAGATCCAGTTTATCCCCCACATATATTCAATAAGGTGTGTGGGATAAACACACCCTAAAAAAAAACAATTCACACGAAGCGACCGAAAACCCTAGTATCATGCTTAGAGATTAATGTAAAGGCTTTGAGACAACACCTTAGGCCTACGAACCAATACCAATATAAAGGGAACCCAACACCATTGATGAGGTCAAAATAATAAACTACAATGAGAGAGTTGTGATAGCAAGTCACCGAAGCTACAATAAGTAAGAAAATAATGCAATTTTTTTGGATAATAAAAGAGAGCATGAGATGTCATCATATTCTCCAACTAACATCATGCCTCCACTTGGAAATTCTAGTCATTTCCATACAAAAAGAGGAGAACCGAGTAGCAACAAAAACCACCATGAATATAGTGCAAAAATTGTAACTAATTCTTCAATGGAAATATTAGGAAAGGACCCCACTATCACAACAATTATTATGGTTTGTGAATCCCCAAGATATGAATTATGTGTGTTTAGGATGACCTCCCATACCCATAACAAAATGTTAAAAGTCATCTCCAAGAAAAATATCAAATTATGATGTTTTTTTTTCATAATCATGGTAGTAAATGCCATATAGAGGATCATCATATAATTGTCCATTGACACTGTTTTGACAAAGACTCCCCTTCTTAGGGTTCTATCCAATTCTATTATTTCAATCCTTAAATATTATGCTCACCACCCCCATCAATATATATTTTGTGTTGCACAAAACTATAGTAGTCAAGATCTTGATCCTCCTCGACTAGAGAAAATTTATCTATAAAAATCAAAGGGATGTGCTCCATAATTGGAGTTACCATGTGAGACCTTGAAATGCCTTGCATAAAATTTCTTTCTCTCACCCTCAATACAAGAAACTGGAAACTAATGATTCAAATAAATACGACTTCTCAACACCATGCTATACCAGATCTATTGAATCCAGGGAATCAAAATTTTCCCCTGGTAACAATGTCAATCGTCAGCTCCCAAAATTGCACTTTGAAATATGAAGTCACACATAACAATCAAGGCAAGATTGATTCTACTCAAGAGTTCTCACTACCACCAAATTTTCTCAAATCACATACTACTAATATGCCAAAGGGATCATCTACTAATATTCCAAAGGGATCCACAAGGGTAACATTGTTTCCTCCTACATCCCACACTAAAACCACATAATACTAATATGCCAAAGGGATCTTAGCAAGTGGATCCATTTCCCTCACTAGTTCCTCCATCATTTCTACATATTGCATATGAGACATAACATTTTAGTATCTCATCTTCAGTAACTTTTGTATAGGACACTGGTTGTTCTTTTAATTAAAATCTAATCCAACTTATATTCCATTAATTTAACATAAATGAGATGTCACACAATGACATAATGTTTACTCTAGAAACCCAAATGGGAAAAACAAATTTCAATGGTTACTCAATTMTCATTTTGAGAATCTTTGGTTACAATGTAACTCATGGATCTTTGTGCATACTTTCCTCTTTGGCCAAAATACCCTTTGAGAGTCGTGTCACAAGTATGAATAGAAGATATTGGGGGTAATGGGAAGGCCAAGAGACTGACCTTTTAGTTCCGATTTCTCTCTCTCTCTCGTTTGCTCCTATTTTCATTTTTCTATTTTATTTTGTTTTACTTTTCTTTCTTTGTCTCATTTAATTTATAAAATTTGCATTGTCCTTTATTATATAACCTTCATTAATTTTTAAATTACACTTGTAGGTATTGATTCTTACAATCATTCATGTGTTCATATCCATTTCAAATCATGCCTCCCATTGTGAGTTTTGTTCTCCAAATATTAAGGACAATCTGAACATTGACAGGATTTTTGTTCTCCAAAATATTAGAGGACCAATCTAGAACAATGTGCCATCTTTTTGTTTCTCTTGAACATGGATCTAACTATGAATGTTGGATTTTGTTACTGGCTCGAGTTCTTGCTATGGATTTATCTCTAGTTCATAGCTTTCTTTTTCCTTCATTACAAAAGTATCCTCATTGAATCTAAGCTGTAAGCAATATTAAGATCCAAATCTTCACTCAAAATTCATTCCTGTCTTTAGAGTGCAAGTCTCTTGCATTTTCAGACTTGGATACAATCTATCTTGGAAGTTAACGAATCCAAGTAGAATTATGGTTTTATTGTTCAATGTGAATCCAACAAGCTATGTTATCATGTAGCAATTCCACAAGAGGATGTGTAAATGACCTCCTTCTACTAAGACCAATTGGTTCCTAGCATGGAAACAATTTTCTTATGTTTCACATGCTTACCAACACTCTATCCATGCAACAACTTCACTTGGATGACCTCCTTAGTGTGCAATCATAAAACCTTGTATAATTGGCTCAAAAATCAAATTTTATTTTTTTTGCTCAAAAATCTTTTTTTTTTTAAATAAATATATGTCGTCGCAAGAGAGACAACCTCAAGAAATCTTGCGACGAAATTTCTATACAAATTAAAAAAACTTGTATAGCAATTTTGTCGCAATATACCTTGTTCTCGTCACACTTGTGACGATCCCTTTGATAGCTGATTCGTCGGAAAAAAAATTCCGCTTCTCGATCTTATGACAATTTGCCTATATTGTCAGGTGTGCGACGATCTACCTTTATTATCTCTCTTGCGATGATCTCTCTAACATGTCACTCGTGCAACGATATCTCTACATTGTCTCATTTGTGACGATTTTCATCGCTAGTTTCTCTTGCGACGATTTCCCTCCTTTGTCACTCTTTCGACGACTTCCCTACTTAGTCGTTCTGGCGATGATATTTCTTCTTTTTCGCTTTTGTGACAACTCCCTAGTGTCATCACTCTTGCAACATTGTGTCAGGTTCATTGCACGTGCGACATCACGTGAAGCGACGTTTGGGAGACCCAAGATTCGTCGCAATATCCACGACATAACGTCACAAGAGCATCGAAATAGTCGTCACAAAATGACCCAAATTTGCTAGTGGGATTTGAAGAATTACCTACATTTTCAAATCAAATAGGTGAGGCTTACGAAGAAGAAGAATAAGAAGAAGAAATATGCAAATCAAAGAATAAGGAAGGATGAGTGGAGCAGAGTATGGGAAAAAAAAATAGAACACTCAACAGTTGTTGATTCATCAACATTTTTTTGAGCAAGATTCTCAAACTTTTCCATCCAAAGGGGTTTTATGTAAGACCATCCCTAGCTAATCAAGTTATCCTACATGCATTGGATTCATAGATAGGAGTGAATACTTAGAAGTACTTCTTGTTCAAATTCCAAGATATGAGCATGTCTAATTTTCCCTAAGCATGTATTTTTAAGCTTTATGTGTGCATTTTATTTTTGTTAGACTAAAGGCAACTTTGTTTTAAACATTAGACATGAACTCATGGAAACAAGATGAAAAGGACTTGTAGAGAAGTGAATGAAAAACTTAGATAATCTTACATAACTTGATTTGAATTTTTAACTTGGATTCTTCATGATTTTTTTTTTATGACGGAGTGCATTTCCTAGAAATGTTAAAACAATGTTAGAAAGTTGTTTTGTAAGCAAGCTACGTGCATTTGGAGATGAATCAAGAAAATATAAGACATGGGTTTTGTGTCCAACATGCAAAACTACTGACCATCTTATAATATTTCCTTTAATCATGCATGAGTAAGATTTGGCGTGCATTTTAAAAAGGCATTGCAGAGTTATTTACACTGTTAGGATATTTAGACACTTAGGTGGGGCCATGGATGTTTCCCCGTAGGGGTTTTACCATGTCAAAATATTGGTGCGTTGATATTTGATCTAATTGTGTGAGTGGTTACTGAAGGTGTTCATCCTGTTTTGGAATATCTATGTTGTCGAACATGGTATCACAGCTCATTTGAAGACCCGCTGCCATTTCCATACATTTCTAGACTGAGAGGACTATTTCATTGCGTCTATAGCAGTCATTTCAGTAGGGAATGATTTTCGTTTCACTCAAAAAGGTTTTTGTTTTCCCAAGATACGGCCATTCCAGTTAGATCCGGAGGTATAAAGCCCGAATACACCCCTTTTAAATTTTTGTATAGTATTATTTTGATTTTTTTGGGTTTTTTGTTTCTAAGTTGCTAATCTTTTGGATTTGTGTATGCTCTTTTCCTCGTGCCCTGTGCAATCTTGGAAAATCATAAACAAATAATAAAGGTTGCATTTTCTAGGTAAGTTAACCAAGATCTAACCCTTGTTGTCATCGAGAAGTGAAACAAAATTCTTGTGTGAAAAGAGTTTTTATGAGCACGCTCAACAACAACAACAACAATCCTCCTTCTAAATAATAAAATATGTATTGCAATAGCTCACTTGGTTAAAAGTTTCCTTATTAAGTAAGATTTCTTGAGTTCAAGTCCCTTTTTTGTTACTTTTTTTGAAAAAGTTCATGAACAACAACAACAACAATCCTCCTTCTGAATAATAAAATGTATATTGCACTTGAAAAAGTTCATGCATCCATTGTAAACTGTATTTCACTTCAATTAAAAAAGTGAATCACTATAAGTATCTTTAATATTTTATTTTAAAGTTATTTATTTTGCATGCAAATTTCCTTTCTAAAGTAACTTCATTGTAAAAGTGATCCCCGCTTCTTTCTATAAAAGTGGGTCACTCCATAAAGAACCTTATTTGTAAAAGTGAGGTTATTTGGAGGGATATCACCACGTGGACCGACTTCTACTTGCCACATGGCTCTTTGGTTACCATTTATGTATTTTTTTTTTAAATGGCATAACTTTCACATCCGAGGTCTATTTTTAGTGTCATTTTTTTTTAACATCATAATTTTTCGTGATATTTCCATCCAGACCATCGATTTCAGTTTTTAAATCCATATTATCTACATATTTAATATGGCTTCTTCCAGTGATCATTTTCTTACCAACACCAACTACTTCAAATGGAAATCTCATATGGAGGATTTATTAAGAAGTAAAGAATTGTACCAGATTACCATGGGGAAAGAACTAGAACCTACTGATGATGAAAAGAAAATCAAATGGGAAAATAGGAATGACAAAGCACGTGGACTAATTGGAATTCCCATCTCTCATGATTTAAGGTTTCACCTTCAAGGAATCGATGACCTTGATGAAGCTTGGGAAAATATTGAATCCGTGTTTGGTGAACACAATATCATTCAAGCCCACCAGATAGAAAATTAGATAATGACTTTTAGTCCAAATGATTTTTCTTGCATTGAATACTATTTATCTAAGTTCAAAACACTTAGAATTTTATGTGAAGAATGTAACATAAATCTAAAATAAGAGTGTTTCATATATATCATTCTTTCTAAGCTTGGTAGTGCATATTCAGAGTTTGCATCTACCTTCTACACCACCAAAGAATCTCTAGGGACTTTTATCGCACAAGTTTTAGGTTGGGAAAATCTCGACCCAAACCACAATATGGAGACAACTAAGAGAACACCTATCCATTGTCAACTTAAATAGCTATTCTCATCACTTTAGAGATGAAGTGATCACCTCAAGGGGGGAATTCCGGTGACCCTATGGGGAAATGAGATGGAAAGTGAGATGATGAGATGAATGCCCCTATAGGTCAAGTTTTTATGTGGAGGATGGCTTTGATGTCACATCTTGGAAGTGGTTTAAGGTTTCCAAGTCTTTGGGTACCTACAGAAAGTGTTTGTACCTGCTCGAGACACAAGAAAAGCCAAGTATGCACGAAATATTTTAAGTGGAAAAGAAAGTTAAGATTGTTGTCCCTAATTGCAGAAGTAAAAAAATACATATTATAGAAATGAAATCAAGTAACTATTGCATATTAAACCACTTAAAGAATTAAATATGAGTTGAGCTATGAAGCATAAAACATGTAGATAAGTTGTCAACACTTTAGCACAACTGTAGTGGTATTAGATGGTTGTAAAGATAAGTTTTTAGAGTATGTCTATGACAGCCAAGTAGTTGTGGCAGTGATTTTCTACAACAACAAATTTTAACCACGAAAATAAGCAATTAATCCAACCAAAAGTTCACCAATTAACAGTAGAATAAAAATAATGGTTTACTAGCAACTTTCCACGATCAAATTGCAAGTTAAAGTCAAGGAAAGTAGACAATTTGTTGCATCCCTAATGGATCTAGTTTTTAATTTGTTATATCTAAAATAAGATCAAGAGAACTAAGATTCCCTAGAGGGTTTAGCAACCTCAAGGCATCCACAAAAGAACCCAACTTGAACAAAATTGATATCTCACCAAAACATGTTTACCAATGCAAACAATTTATTTATCCAATGAAAAATTTCATATTAGTGCCTTTTAAAACAGGTTGGATGGAATCTTTGAAACACAAGTTAGATAAACAGGATCCCTAGGGGTGTAAATCCTCTTACTCCTACCGTCGTGCTAATAAAACTAGGGTAAATCTAAGAGAGTGTACACACTTGTACTTCTCTTATCAACCCTTGTCCAAAATGACATATAAAATTAGAAAATGAGATGAATCTTGATGGAGGGTGTATGCAACATACTCCTCATAGGGTTTCAACCAATAATAACCAAGAAAAATCATCAAATGGCTAACAAATGCATATTTTCCTTACCAATTCCAAGAAAGAGAGAGATCAAACCCCAGTTCACCAAGAATTTACCATTCAAGAGAAAGTAAAGAAGCCTCCAAGAGGTGAGCACCACCCTAGTTTAAGAATTCACCAAGAGATATCACCAACATTCATTTGCAAGAGAGAGAGATACCAAAAATTCCCAAGAGGGTGCAAATTTCAGCCACTAGTCTTCTCACAATGGGAAAGCTATGATGAAAAATGAAATACAAATGATCTCTATTTATACAAATCCTCTAAACACAATTTTTCCAAAACAATTACGGTGAAATGCAAGATAAGAGGTAAATAGCCCTTATCTTTCCCCTTTACAAAAATAATATTATTTAATTCATACTTTTCACATAAAAGAAACCCTGGAAACATGACGTCACCCTTTTTTTGGGCAATGTTTGGCACTTTTGGTCAGGTCGTTGAGTTGGAGAAGGAAAGTCTAGGCTTCCAAAGGATAATAGTCTTAAATGAAGATGTTTCATCCATGATCCATGGGCATCTTCCTTCAATACGTGCCAAGTGTCTGTCATCACCACAAAACCCTAGCCCTAGGTGACGTCAAGCCCCCAAAAGGTGACATTTTTCCCCTTTCAAGCAAGTTGTTTGGCATGTAGGGGGTGGGAAAGGTCCTCCAAGGTGTCATCTAGGCCTCCAAAGGCATGTCATTATCATTTGAAGTGAGGGACCTTGGAATCCAACCTGTGGGATTCAAGCCCCATAGAAGCCCAAGCTAGGCATGTTCTTCCAAAATTGTCCACCAGCTAGGTCCTGCAAAGACAAATGGATAGGCCCTCCAAGGATCTCAATTCAAATGCATCATGATGAGTAAATCAAATCAATAAAAGATCCATATAAGCATGTACATTGAAACCAACTTATCAAAATAAACCAATGCTTAAAGACCCCATGAAATTTTCCAAGTTTAGGTATGGGAGGGTTGACAAAACAACCTATTGGGTGAGTCATACCTCAAGTTTAGGGGTGTTTACCGAGGGGAACTGATTCGGATTTTATGAGAAGAATGAAATGAATACAGATTATTAATAGGTGCTTAACACAAAATAACAGAGATACAGTAAAACTGGTTTTCTATTCAATAAGGAAATAAGATGAAACTGTAAAAGGCAGCGGAAACAAGCTTGCTAGAATGGTGGCGGCTTATCTCTGAGAAGAGATGTAACGACTGCAATCATCTGCAAGAAGATGATTACAATGAGGCACTGAAGTCATTTTTACAATAAAAATGAATGCCAAAAACCATAGACATCCAAAAACCTAACCCTAGGAGATGAAGCACCAAAAGTCATGTGGGCCCCGTTTGGGTAAGTTAGTACATTAACTTCCCAGGGTCGTAACTTTTGCATACGATCTCTACTTTAGGTGTATGATAGCCCGTTGGAAAGGTATCATCGAGGAGATTAATTTTGGGGCATTAATCATGCCATATGATTTCATTGAATTGGGGCAATCTTGAAAACCCTTCATTTAGGCCCTCAAAATGGCCCCAGAAGTTAAAACTGCTAAAAATAGTAAATTGCCAAAATTGCCAGAAAAATGTTTTGAGCCAGTTGGAAAAGGTGGGTGGCCACCGATATCCATCTGGATCGGTACCCCCTTCTAAATCATGTGTATTAAGTGTCATGGATGGGGGGATACTTTTGGGCATGGGGTTCATGACATGTAAGGGGTTGTAGTGTCTCATTTATGGGTGCCTTTGTAGAGGGTGTGTTGCACCTTCCTTTTCAATACAACCTTTTTCCAAACCAATTTATTTCCTTTTATTATTTTAGGATGTTTCAAGTTTGAATCCAAGGTGGGGCTTCTACCTAAGCATGAAAAATTGTGCCCACTTTTAGCCTCTTCTTCCCATGAAATGGGGGACAACCCCTTCTTGGGTCAGTACACCTGAAAATACAAAAAGGTAAGAAGGTGATGGGATGAAGTGTGGAAAGTGACAAGTATGGTCAGGAATGGTACAATGACTTGTCAATAGAACCTCCCAATAGAAAAATTATCCCTAAGGGTGACCCATTTACTAGGGTGCAATGTCAACCACCAAAGTGAAATAGAGAAAAGATCATAATGTCGAAGCAAACGTTACATAATACAAAACAATAATAGGTGCAGAAAACTCAAATGCCTCAAATATTGAAATGAAACTCACCATAATACTTGGCTTGTACCTCATGGAACAAGACCTAATGTCTTCTAGAGGCCAGTTGATGTGGTGGATATCATCGTGATGAACCTGGAGCTATGGTGGTGAGGTGGATCTCTATCTATGCAAGTGGACACTGCTAGTCAGGTTGTGTCTCAGTACCTCATGTATGCAACTTGAGGGTCTCGAGACATCATCTACTTAGTTATCCCTAGGAGTTGGGGATAACAACGACTGCTTATAAAAATCCCTCTCTTCAGTCCTTTTGTGATGCTTTGATTAGATAGCAAGATAAGCTTGTGCAACTTGGAGTGATCAACACTGCAAGTACCTCCAACAAGGCCTTAGTGTCCCACCAGAAAGATAAACCCAAGTATCCCAAGAAGAAACATCCTTGCCACAACAACAAGCAAAATAAAGATCCCAAACCCACTCAACCAACTTCCACTCCTAATGGTGACAAAGGAGAAAAATCTAAAAATAAGAATACTGACAAACAATGCAACTTTTTTGGGAAAGATGGTCATGATGAGTCCAAATGTTTTAAGAAGATGGCAAATTTATAAGAAACGATGAAGAAACACAACATTAGGATTGATTCTACTCCTTATTTTCATGGACATGCACTTTCTACTTCCGGTTTCTCCTTCAATGCAACTTCTACTTCTTCTTCTAATGAGTGGCTTATTGATTCTGGAGCATCTTATAATATGGCTAAGCATAAAACCATATTTTCTTCTCTAAATGAATGTAACACAAAGAAAATATTTGTTGGTGATGATAGATTTCTTAGTGTTGTAGGATCTGGAATAGTTCAGGTAGATAATGGTCATTTCAATGATGTATTATGTGTTATAAGTCTTTCATGTAACCTTCTATCAGTATATCAACTCACTCATTCATGTGAAGGCAAAACTGTTGAGTTTTCACCTCACCAAGTTATAATCAAATATCTAAAATATCCTCAGCATGTTATTCCAACTTGAATTGTTGATGATATTACCAGGTTGTACAAGTTTGATAACTTTAGCTCATCATATTTTCCGTCAGTTTTTGTTGCTCATAGCGATGACTTGGGAAAAATTTGGCATGAATGGTTTGGTCATCTATGTTGATATTGTGGTAGCTGCAGGAGGTATTAACCTCCAGATGTAACCTTTGACGAGACTAGAATATTTTGGGAAGCAAGAGAAACTCTAAAGCTTTGGATAATAACCCTAGAAGACAAGTTGACTCAAGAGAATAAATTATTATTGAGTTATTAGCCCCTAGAAAGAGAAGTTGACCTAGTCATTTAACATGGAGCAGTGTAAATAGAGGGCGCTAGAGATCATTTGGACTCACTCATTCACAACTACATAAAGACAAGTAGTGCGCATGACTAGAGGAAAGTTGCAGTTGCAAAAGTGGTGAATTTGTCTTGGGTTATTGGTTTGGACTTTCTGCTTGGTCTTTGGTTATCCTTGCTTGGTGCGTTAGCCTTGGAGAAAGGTGTGCTATCTTGGTTGGCTATTGGTCTGCTTCAAGAATTGTTTTTTCTATCAAGGTTAAGATGCTCGGGGGTGGCCTTTGTGCCTATGGTTTGGTGACAATATTTCTATATTTTCTATGGTGAAATGAGCACACTTGTTTTTCTAACAGGTTGTGGGCCCACACTATCTTTGGATGGTCTAACCATTGGAAGGTAGATTGGGAGGATTTTCTCAGTGGCATTTGTAGTCAGAGTTTTGTTACAATAATGAAACCCTAACCCTCTTGTTGAGGTACCTTAAGTGAATAGCTTGACCTAATTCCTAGATAATCTAGTGCACCTTATACTAGCACACCTCCTAGTACTCTCAACAAGCCAAGGCATCAATTTTGAGTTTTTTGGTAAAAGTCAAAGGTTGACCAATTCAAAGCAGACATGACTTACTCTATGAAGTCAGAAAACAAGTTAGAAGGGGATTCTAGCTTCAAAGCATGGAATACAAGGATTGACCTCATCCTTGCAAGGAATAAAGTGTTGGATATCGTGAAAGGAAAGATCATGGAACCACAATCTAAAGATGGAAAAGAGAAGGAACCTCATAACGTTGCAGCTAGGGAGAAGTTCAAGGAAAATGACATTAATTCTATGAGAATCATAGTGGACTCTGTAAAATATCATTTGATACCCTACATTTCTCATCCTGACTTGTCTAAGAAGATGTATGATGCCCTAACTAACCTCTTCTTAATCAGAAATATTGGACAAGTGATTAGTTTGAAGAATGAGCTTCATGACATGAAAATGAATGATGATGACAACATAACATCATACTTTGTAAGAATCTCTCCGTTAAGATATTAACTACAAGATATTGAGGAAATCGTTTCAGAAAAGGAACTAGTAAATATCGTACTTAATGGCCTTCCCAAGACTTGGGATGCATTTTTCACAAGCATGAACACAAGAACAAAGTATCCCACATTTGAAGAACTTTGGACTTCTTGTGCAAAAGAAGAATCAAGGATTATATTAAAAGAGAAATCCCAAAAGAAAGATGATGATCAAGCCTACACAATAAAGTTCAAAGAATTTAGGAATAAGAAGAAGTTTGTCTCAAGGAAGAAACCAAATCAAGAAAAGGATATGTCAAAAATACAATGCTTCAACTGTCAAAAATATGGTTGCTACATGAACCATTGTCCTGAGTTAAATAAAAGGAAGGAAACACATGAAGCAAGAGTTTCCAAAGAAAAGGAACCCTCAAAGAAAGTCATGCAAGATGAAGCAAACTTTTTCTTCTAGTCAAGGTAACAATATTCTTATGTAACCTAGTCCTTGTACATACCATATTTGCATAGTTCTTGTACATATCATGTGTATCTATTTCTTGGAAGACAATATGGTCAATGTCAATGAAAAAACACCTATGTAAGAATAACAAGATAAGGATTGCCATTACAATGACTACTAGTGAAACAAGGTGTCTGAAAAGGATGAAGTACGTTGACAATTTTTGGTAACAATTCTTGTGGAAGCTATTATATAAGTAACAAATTCCAGATGATCCATAATCATAATCAAACTTGAAGAGACCCAGAAGGATTCAGACTAGAAACAATTCAAAAATCAATAGGAAACTATAATAGACTTATGACATTTTGTAGAAAGAAATAAGGATGCAGATAAAAGCATGGACTCTCTCAGATGGAAGAAGTTGATTGCAGAATTCCAAAAGAAGAGCATGCATATTTCAGGCATGAATCTAGGATTAGGAGGGAGATAATCCACAATTATATGATCCATTTAATAGTCCTTGAAGATTATGAAGTATTTATACATGTTCCTCATTGGAAGAAGTAGCTATGATAAACAATATGTGTTCAGTTTGACTCTAGAAGAGGTATTCTTCGAAAATAAGATTTGAGTATCCTTGATTTTCCATCTACATTCCTATGATGAACGGAAGAAGTTGGAATATTCAATAAGGAAGGGCATGGAATATATAGAAGACTCTATGGACCCCAAATTTGAAGAGGAACATGAGGAAGAACATGATGATTCCAAGAAAGAAAGAAAATTCAGAACAATCAATTGAACCATCTATCATACTGAGAATCATAAAGACTACCAACATGGTTTGAACCCACTAAAAATATTCAAGAGGAAGGAATGGAAGGAATTCGTGATGAAGAATAATGTATGTGAGAATTTGTGAAAAATACTTGATATATAAAAGGCGAGTTTTGGGGCTAGAGGGTTCTCCCATATGGAGGGAGAGGATTATGATAATATCTTGTTCTAGTAACCAGATATACCCCTACTTGAGCCATTATATCTCTTGTAATATCCATGGGTTATAGTTTAAATCATATGGATGTAAAAGATTGTTCTTCTCAACAGAGTAATTAAAGATGAAGCATATGTAGAGCAACCTCAAGGTCTTGAGGTATACCAGAAAAATACCCATGTATGCAGATGGAAGAAGACCTTGTATGGATTCAAGAAACTTGGTGCAAAGCCTCTCATATACAACATAAGCGTGCTGAAAAACTTCCTATGTCAGAGGAATTGCATCATAATGGTTATTCAATAATCTGGTATGATGGATTGAAAATCGATAGAAAACTCACATGATGACAGATATGAATAAGTTGAGAGACTTTGATCCAGTAGATCCATCCCTATATCGACCATTGAATGGATCGTTAATATATTTGGAGAATACTCAGTCAGATATTTGTTTTGTTATGAAATTAGTTCCATGTAGAACCTATCCATGAGAATTGAATAATTGCAAAGCATGCCTTGAAATGTCTTTGTGGGGAATTTGAGTTATGATATACATCTGCATGGATTTATAGATTCAGATTGGGCAGGTGTTACAGAGAAATCACCCTGTGGACAAGTGAATTCTCTCTTGGATAATAGACCCCTATAACCAAGACATAAAAGTGCTATTATGGACACTGGCATTCCTTTTCATGAAGCTAAACTATCAAAGAAGAATAAGGAAGAATAGTAAATACCTTTTTACCGACGTTTGTCCTTGCTCGATCCAGGCTGATATTGATCTCCAAGTTCTTCAGAAGGTCCTGTAATACAATGAGCAACAAAAACGATACTTCCTACACTACCATGATTAGCTTCATAATGGATTTATTAAAGAAACAAGTTCATGAAACATACACAAACATTAAAGGAAACATGCCAAGCATAGATTTATATTAATGAAAATAAAGTGAAAAGCTTACAACCATAGATGTAGGTGCAACAACTTCACCAAGTTCTCTTTGTCTAGACCCTTGCTCAAAAGCTCCATGATCAGAATGAAAATACTTTCACTGATTATTCTTCTCCACTTCTCATGAGATCATAAGTTTGGTATATCTAAACTCTTCTATCCCCCCTTCCTCCATGGAAATCCCTCATTATATAGTATTTGGAGGCTTAACCACCATGGAGAGGATCTCTCATCAGATCCACTAAGAAAGGGATCTCTAAGATATTTAGGGAGAAAATATCTCTTAAGAATTTTGGGTAGGAAATATCTCTCAAGGATTTTAAGGAGGAATATTTCAACCATCCAAGTGATCCTCCACCTTCCCTAAAAAATAGGAAACCAAATGTGAGGTGGATTCTCACACTTAATTACTTTCTTTTTCATGAAAATTAATAATAATTCATGTGCACTTGATTCTCACACTTAATCAATTTCTTTTCCATGAATATTAATAATAATTCA
>SNQJ01S0062883.1:13713-41276 GCA_010110895.2 Picea sitchensis
TCATTTCATTAAATATTAAGGGTGTGATATTTATATTTATATTATTAATAAATTTTGGTTATTTATATTTATATTGAGTTATATTATTAATAAATTTTATAAAATTTGTTCATTATAAATTATAATTTTGTATTGCACTAAGTATGAAAGGGCGATTATACTAGGTGTGAAAGGGCGCGGCGGAGACTAGCTTTCTGAGGCTATCGGATTCGATAGTAACAGAGAAATCAAGGGAGAGGACATTCCCACTATTTCGAAACAGGCAGACAGCAGTTGGATCGGTTTCCAAAACGAAAATCTCATTGATTGAGCCAAAGGTATTTTCATTTTCATGCTTGTTTAGTACTTCATTTTGTCGTTTTTGGGAGATCTGCTGTGAATATTTGAAGCAGAACAAAAACACGACTTGCTAGATCTCAAACCGTAAAAGACTGAACTTAAAAATTCTTACCAGGCTTTAGGGTCCTTGTTCTATTTCGGGTTCTCCTTTAGCTTGCTCGAATCATTATGCCCATTATTTGAAACGCAGACCTTCACGAACACCCTTACTCCAATTTGTCGTAATCAGTACGATAGGTTCTTTAACGCTTCCGCTTGCTGGCACAATCCATCAAATTTCGAATAGACAAGATCGTTGGGCATTAATTTCGGCATCTCTCTAAATGACCGACAGCAATTTCTTTTCAAATGTGCTACAGGTTTGCATTCTGCGGTCACAAGGATTGGTGGGTCAATGCGCCACTTCTGACCACGATCTGGCGTTACATCGAGCGTTTCCTTGCAAAACTACAGCTCTGTGCTGAATTCCAATGTCATAACCCTTCTTCTCTGTCCAGTCCGTGTTTGTGCTTGCGAGAGGAAACAGTTCACACTCAATGTTTATATTAACAGCTTATGCGTGTTATTCTTGGCGGCAATAAGGTTACAGGACCATCACCAGCGCTACCAGTGAACCGTCACCAACGATCTATATATTGACCATACTCAATTATTATGGCAACTCAGCGATCCGATTCCCTTGTGCCAGATTTCCAACGCTTCACCTCTTCTCCACGATCTATCAACGATCTACTTTAAAATCGATTCTGTCAATTAATCAACAAACCATCGAACTCTCAACAGGCTTGTGATCTACGATTGTGCTAATGCCCATGACCTGCTGTCTACAATTACTCTGTAAAACCCTTCAACACACACGTTATTTCACCAATTACATCAGAATTCACAGGAATTGTCAAATCTTCTATTCGGAATAAAACACATAGATATCACTCACACTGTTTACACAGGATTTCATCTGGGAAAATCAAACACAGAGACACAAACATAAATACTCTGAAAAGAGGAGAGCGAAAGACACCAAAATTCTGCTAATTTTCATTTATTAAAATCCATGCCACTCATAATTCCACGATTACAGAGCTAAAGCTGCATTTCTATACACAGTGAGGGAGATTGACCTCGAACCTCCAAGGATGGTTTGAACCTTCCATTTTTAGAACATATCTGATCTATCTCTCGTTTCTCTAACAATAATCTCTTAGAGACTAATCTCTTCCTAAATATCTTCCAATCTCCTTATCCTAATACTTATTACATAACAATTTGGAGAAAATAAACCTTTCTCTTCGTAAACGAACTCTATCCTTTCTAAAAATTCCCAGGATTCCACGACAATGAGGAAACTAACTTCGTCTCGTAAATTCTAAGACCTTCTAGAGATCAAATACAAGTTTGACTTTGAAAGATGCTCCTGCATCAAGAAGGATGTCATTTCATTAAAAATTAAGGGTGTGATATTTATATTTATATTAATAGTAAATTTTGCTTATTTATATTTATATTGAATTATATTATTAATAAATTTTATAAAATTTATTCATTATAGATCATAATTTTGTATTGCACTAAGTGTGAAAGGGCGATTACACTAAGTGTGAAAGGGCGCGGCGGAGACTAGTTTTATGAGGCTATCGGATTCGACAGTAACAGAGAAATCAAGAGAGAGGACATTCCCAGCATTTCGAAACAGGCAGACAACAGTTGGATCGGTTTCCAAAACAAAAATCTCATTGATTGAGCCAAAGGTATTTTCATTTTCATGCCTGTTTAATACTTCATTTTGTCATTTTTGGGAGATCTGCTGTGAATATTTGAACTAAGACAAAAACACGACTTGCTACATCTCAAACCGTAAAAGACTGAACTTAAAAATTCTTACCAGCCTTTAGAGTCCTTGTTCTATTTTGGGTTTTTCCTTTAGCTTGCTCGAATCATTATGCCCATTATTTGAAAAGCAGACCTTCACGAACACCCTTACTCCAATTTGCCGTAATCGGTACGATAGGTTCTTTAACGCTTCCGCTTGCTGGCACAATCCATCAAATTTCGAATAGACAAGACCGTTGGGCATTAATTTCGGCATCTCTGTAAATGACCGACAGCGATTCCTTTTCAAATGTGCTACAGATCTGCATTCTGCGGCCACAAGGATTGGTGGGTCAATGCACCACTTCTGACCACGATCTGGCGTTACATCGAGGGTTTCCTTGCAAAACTACAGCTCTGTGCTGAATTCCAATGTCATAACCCTTCTTCTCTGTGCTGAGTGAGAACTGTTTCCTCCCGCAAGCACAAACACGGACTGAACAGAGAAGAATGGTTATGACATTGGAATTCAGCAAAGAGCTGTAGTTTTGCAAAGAAACCCTCGATGTAACGCCAGATCGTGGTCAGAAGTGGCGCATTGACCCACCAATCCTTGTCGTCGCAGAATGCAAACCTGTTGCACATTTGAAAAGGAATTGTTGTCGGTCATTTACAGAGATGCCGAAATTAATGCCCAGGGATCTTGTCTATTCGAAATTTGATGGATTGTGCCAGCAAGCGGAAGCGATAAAGAACCTATCGTACTGATTACGGCAAATTGGAGTAAGGGTGTTCGTGAAGGTCTGCATTTCAAATAATGGGCATAATGATTCGAGCAAGCTAAAGGAGAACCCGAAATAGAACAAGGACCCTAAAGCCTGGTAAGAATTTTTAAGTTCAGTCTTTTACGGTTTGAGATCTAGAAAGTCGTGTTTTTGTCCTTCTTCAAATTTTCACAGCAGATCTTCCAAATACGACAAAATGAAGTACTAAACAGGGATGAAAATGAAAATATATTTGGCTCAATCAATGGGATTTTCGTTTTGGAAACCGATCCAACTGATGTCTGCCTGTTTCGAAATGCTGGGAATGTCATCTCTCTTGATTTCTCTGTTACTATCGAATCCGATAGCCTCAGAAAACTAGTCTCCGCCGCGCCCTTTCACACTTAGTGCAATACAAAATTATAATTTATAATGAACAACTTTTATAAAATTTATTAATAATATAACTCAATATAAATATAAATAACCAAAATTTATTAATAATATAAATATAAATATCACACCCTTAATCTTTAATGAAATGACATCCTTCTCGATGCAGGAGCATCTTTCAAAGTCAAACTTGTATTTGATCTCTAGAAGGTCTTAGAATTTACGAGACGAAGTTAGTTTCCTCATTGTCGTGGAATCCTGGAAATTTCTAGAAAGGATAGAGTTTTTTTACGAAGAGAAAGGTTTGTTTTCCCCAAATTGTTATGTAATAAGTATTAGGATAAGGAGATTGTAAGATATTTAGGAAGAGATTAGTCTTTAAGGGATTATTGTTAGAGAAACGAGAAATAGATCAGATATGTTCTAAAAATGGAAAGTTCAAACCATCCTTGGAGGTTCGAGGTCAATCTCCCTCACTGTGTATAGAAACACAGCTTTAGCTCTGTAATCGTGGAATTAGGAGTGGCATGGATTTTAATGAATGAAAATTAGCAGAATTTTGGTGTCTTTCGCTCTCCTCTTTCCAGAGTATTTATGTTTGTGTCTCTGTGTTTGATTTTCTCAGATGAAATCATGTGTAAAGAGAGTGAGTGATATCTGTGTGTTTTATTCCGAATAGAATATTTGGCAATTCCTGTGAATTCTGATGTAATTGATGAAATAGCGTGTGTGTTGAAGGGTTTTACAAAATAATTGTAGACAGCAGGTAATGGGCATTAGCACAATCGTAGATCACAAGCCTGTTGAGAGTTCGATGGTTTGACGATCAATTGACAGAATCGATCCTAAGGTAGATCGTTGATAGATCGTGGAGAAGAGGTAAAGCGTTGGAAATCTGGCACAAGGGAATCGGATCGTTGAGTTGCCATAATAATTGAGTATGGTCAATATATAGATCGTTGATGACAGTTCACTGGTAGCGCTGGTGATGGTCCTGTAACCTTATTGCCGCCAAAAATAACACGCAGAAGCTGTTAATATAAACATTGAGTGAGAATTGTTTCCTCCCGCAAGCACAATCACGGACTGGACAGAGAAGAAGGGTTATGACATTGAAATTCAGCACAGAGCTGTAGTTTTGCAAGGAAACCCCTCGATGTAACACCAGATCGTGGTCAGAAGTGGCACATTGACCCACCAATCATTGTGGCCGCAGAATGCAAACCTGTAGCACATTTGAAAAGGAATTGTTGTCGGTCATTTACAGAGATGCCGAAATTAATGCCCAACAATCTTGTCTATTCGAAATTTGATGGATTGTGCCAGCAAGCAGAAGCGTTAAAGAACCTATCGTACTAATTACGGCAAATTGCAGTAAGGGTGTTCGTGAAGGTCTGCGTTTCAAATAATGGGCATAATGATTCGAGGAAGCTAAAGGAGAACCCGAAATAGAACAAGAACTCTAAAGCCTGGGAAGAATTTTTAAGTTCAGTCTTTTACGGTTTGAGATCTAGCAAGTCGTGTTTTTGTCCTGCTTCAAATATTCACAGCAGAGCTCCCAAAAACGACAAAATGATGTACTAAACAGGCATGAAAATGAAAATACATTTGGCTCAATCAATGGGATTTTCGTTTTGGAAACCGATCCAACTGATGTCTGTCTGTTTCGAAATGTTGGGAATGTCCTCTCTCTTGATTTCTCTGTTACTATCGAATACGATAGCCTCAGAAAACTAGTCTCCGTCGCGCCCTTTCACACTTAGTGCAATACAAAATTATAATTTATAATGAACAAATTTTATAAAATTTATTAATAATATAATTCAATATAAATATAAATAAACAAAATTTATTAATAATATAAATATAAATATCACACCCTTAATCTTTAATTAAATGACATACTTCTCGATGCAGGAGCATCTTTCAACGTCAAACTTGTATTTGATCTCTAGAAGGTCTTAAAATTTACGAGACGAAGTTAATTTTCTCATTGTCGTGGAATCTTGGGAATTTCTAGAAAGGATAGAGTTTGTTTACGAAGAGAAAAGTTTGTTTTCCCCAAATTGTTATGTAATAAGTATTAGGATAAGGAGATTGGAAGATATTAGTCTCTAAGGGATTATTGTTAGAGAAAAGAGAGATAGATCAGATATGTTTTAAAAATGGAAGGTTCAAACCATCCTTGGAGGTTCGAGGTCAATCTCCTAACTGTGAAAAGGCGATTACACTAAGTGTGAAAGGGCGCGGCGGAGACTAGTTTTCTGAGGCTATCGGATTCGATAGTAACAGAGAAAATCAAGAGAGAGGACATTCCCAGCATTTCGAAACAGGCAGACAGCAGTTGGATCGGTTTCCAAAACGAAAATCACATTGATTGAGCCAAAGGTATTTTCATTTTCATGCCTGTTTAGTACTTCATTTTGTCATTTTTGGGAGATCTGCTGTGAATATTTGAAGCAGGACAAAAACACGACTTGCTAGATCTCAAACCGTAAAAGACTGAACTTAAAAATTCTTACCAGGCTTTAGGGTCCTTGTTCTATTTCGGGTTCTCCTTTAGCTTGCTCGAATCATTATGCCCATTATTTGAAACGCAGACCTTCACGAACACCCTTACTCCAATTTGCCGTAATCAGTACGATAGGTTCTTTAACGCTTCCGCTTGCTGGCACAATCCATCAAATTTCGAATAGACAAAATCGCTGGGCATTAATTTCGGCATCTCTGTAAATGACCGACAACAATTCATTTTCAAATGTGCTACAGGTTTGCATTCTGCGGCCACAAGGATTGGCGGGTCAATGCGCCACATCTGACCACGATCTGGTGTTACATCGAGGGTTTCCTTGCAAAACTACAGCTCTGTGCTGAATTCCAATGTCATAACCCTTCTTCTCTGTCCAGTCCGTGTTTGTGCTTGCGGGAGGAAACAGTTCTCACTCAATGTTTATATTAACAGCTTCTGCGTGTTATTCTTGGCGACAGTAAAGTTACAGGACCATCACCAGCGCTACCAGTGAACCGTCACCAACGATCTATATATTGACCATACTCAATTATTTTGGCAACTCAGCGATCCGATTCCCTTGTGCCAGATTTCCAACGCTTCACCTCTTCTCCAAGATCTATCAACGATCTACCTTAAAATCGATTATGTCAATTGATCAACAAACCATCGAACTCTCAACAGGCTTGTGATCTACGATTGTGTTAATGCCCATGACCTGCTGTCTACAATTACTCTTTCAAACCCTTCAACATACACGCTATTTCATCAATTACATCAGAATTCTCAGGAATTGCCAAATCTTCTATTCGGAATAAAACACACAGATATCACTCACATTGTTTACACAGGATTTCATCTGCGAAAATCAAACACAGAGACAAACATAAATACTCTGGAAAAAGAAGAGCGAAAGACACCAAAATTCTGCTAATTTTCATTCATTAAAATCCATGCCACTCATAATTCCACGATTACAGAGCTAAAGCTGTGTTTCTATACACAGTGAGGGAGATTGACCTCGAACCTCCAAGGATGGTTTGAACCTTCCATTTTTAGAACATATCTGATCTATCTCTCGTTTCTCTAACAATAATCCCTTAGAGACTAATCTCTTCCTAAATATCTTCCAATCTCCTTATCCTAATAATTATGACATAGCAATTTGGAGAAAACAAACATTTCTCTTCGTAAACGAACTCTATCCTTTCTAGAAATTCTCAGGATTCCACGACAATGAGGAAACTAACTTCGTCTCGTAAATTCTAAGACCTTCTAGAGATCAAATACAAGTTTGACTTTGAAAGATGCTCCTGCATCGAGAAGGATGTCATTTCATTAAAGATCAAGGGTGTGATATTTATATTTATATTATTAATAAATTTTGGTTATTTATATTTATATTGAGTTATATTATTAATAAATTTTATAAAATTTGTTCATTATAAATTATAATTTTGTATTGCACTAAGTGTTAAAGGGCGATTACACTAAGTGTGAAAGGGCGCAGCGGAGACTAGTTTTCTGAGGCTATCGGATTCGATAGTAACAGAGAAATCAAGAGAGAGGACATTCCCTGCATTTCGAAACAGGCAGACAGCAGTTGGATCGGTTTCCAAAACGAAAATCTCATTGATTGAGCCAAAGGTATTTTCATTTTCATGCCTGTTTAGTACTTCATTTTGTCGTTTTTGGGAGATTTGCTGTGAATATTTGAAGCAAGACAAAAACACGACTTGCTAGATCTCAAACCGTAAAAGACTGAACTTAAAAATTCTTACCAGGCTTTAGGGTCCTTGTTCTATTTCGGGTTCTCCTTTAGCTTGCTCGAATCATTATGCTCATTATTTGAAACGCAGACCTTCACGAACACCCTTACTCCAATTTGCCGTAATCAGTACGGTAGGTTCTTTAATGCTTCCGCTTGCGGGCACAATCCATCAAATTTCGAATAGACAAGATCGTTGGGCATTAATTTCGGCATCTCTGTTAATGACCGACAGCGATTCATTTTCAAATGTGCTATAGGTTTGCATTCTGCGGCCACAACGATTGGTGGGTCAATGCGTCACTTCTGACCACGATCTGGCGTTACATCGAGGGTTTCCTTGCAAAACTACAGCTCTGTGTTGAATTCCAATGTTATAACCCTTATGTAATAAGTATTAGAAGAAGGGTTATGACACTGGAATTCAGCACAGAGCTTTAGTTTTGCAAGGAAACCCTCGATGTAACGCCAGATCGTGGTCAGAAGTGACGCATTGACCCACCAATCCTTGTGGCCGCAGAATGCAAACCTGTAGCACATTTGAAAAGGAATTGTTGTCGGTCATTTATAGAGATGCCGAAATTAATGCCCAGCGATTTTGTCTATTCGAAATTTGATGGATTGTGCCAGCAAGCGGAAGCGTTAAAGAACCTATCGTACTGATTACGGCAAATTGGAGTAAGGGTGTTCGTGAAGGTCTGCGTTTCAAATAATGGGCATAATGATTCCAGCAAGCTAAAGGAGAACCCGAAATAGAACAAGGACCCTAAAGCCTGGTAAGAATTTTTAAGTTCAGTCTTTTACGGTTTGAGATCTAGCAAGTCGTGTTTTTGTCCTGCTTGAAATATTCACAGCAGATCTCTCAAATACGACAAAATGAAGTACTAAACAGGCATGAAAATGAAAATACCTTTGGCTCAATCAATGGGATTTTCGTTTTGGAAACCGATCCGACTGATGTCTGCCTGTTTCGAAATGTTGGGAATGTCCTCTCTCTTGATTTCTCTGTTACTATCGAATCCGATAGCCTCAGAAAACTAGTCTCCGCTGCGCCCTTTCACACTTAGTGTAATCGCCCTTTCACACTTAGTGCAATACAAAATTATAATTTATAATGAACAACTTTTATAAAATTTATTAATAATATAACTCAATATAAATATAAATAACCAAAATTTATTAATAATATAAATATAAATATTACACCCTTAATCTTTAATGAAATGACATACTTCTCGATGGAGGAGCATATTTCAAAGTCAAACTTGTATTTGATCTATAGAAGGTCTTAGAATTTACGAGACGAAGTTAGTTTCCTCATTGTCGTGGAATCCTGTGAATTTTTAGAAATGATAGAGTTTGTTTACGAAGAGAAAGATTTATTTTCCCCAAATTGTTATGTAATAAGTATTAGGATAAGGAGATTGGAAGATATTTAGGAAGAAAATAGTCTCTAAGGGATTATTGTTAGAGAAACAAGAGATAGATCAAATATGTTCTAAAAATGGAAGGTTCAAACCATCCTTGGAGGTTCGAGGTCAATCCCCTCACTGTGTATAGAAACGCAGCTTTAGCTCTGTAATCGTGGAATTAGGAGTGGCATGGATTTTAATGAATGAAAATTAGCAGAATTTTGGTGTCGTTCGCTCTCCTCTTTCCAGAGTATTTATGTTTGTGTCTCTGTGTTTGATTTTCCCAGATGAAATTCTGTGTAAACAGTGTGAGTGATATCTGTGTGTTTTATACCGAATAGAAGATTTGGCAATTCCTGTGAATTCTGATGTAATTGGTGAAATAGCGTGTGTGTTGAAGGGTTTTATAGAGTAATTGTAGACAGCAGGTCATGGGCATTAGCACAATCGTACATCACAAGCCTGTTGAGAGTTCGATGGTTTGTTGATCAATTGACAAAAACGATCCTAAGGTAGATCGTTGATAGATCGTGGAGAAGAGGTGAAGCATTGGAAATCTGACACAAGGGAATCGGATCGTTGAGTTGCCATAATAATTGAGTATGGTCAATATATAGATCGTTGGTGACGGTTCACTGGTAGCGCTGGTGGTGGTCCTGTAACCTTATTGCCGCCAAAAATAACACGCAGAAGTTGTTAATATAAACATTGAATGAGAATCGTTTCCTCCCGCAAGCACAAACACGGACTGGACAGAGAATAAGGGTTATGACATTGGAATTCAGCACAGAGCTGTAGTTTTGCAAGGAAACCCTCGATGTAACACCAGATCGTGGTCAAAAGTGGCGCATTGACCCACCAATCCTTGTGGCCGCAGAATGCAAACCTGTAGCACATTTGAAAAGGAATTGTTGTCGGTCATTTACAGAGATGCCGAAATTAATGCCCAGCGATCTTGTCTATTCGAAATTTGATGGATCGTGCCAGCAAGCGGAAGCGTTAAAGAACCTATCGTACTGATTACGGCAAATTGGAGTAAGGGTGTTCGTGCAGGTCTGTTTTTCAAATAATGGGCATAATGGTTCGAGCAAGCTAAAGGAGAACCCGAAATAGAACAAGGACCCTAAAGCCTGGTAAGAATTTTTAAGTTCAATCTTTTACGGTTTGAGATCTAGCAAGTCGTGTTTTTGTCCTGCTTCAAATATTCACAGCAGATCTCCAAAAAACGACAAAATGAAGTACTAAACAGGCATGAAAATGAAAATACCTTTGGCTCAATCAATGGGATTTTCGTTTTGGAAACCGATCCAACTGGTATCTTCCTGTTTCGAAATGCTGGGAATGTCCTCTCTCTTGATTTCTCTGTTACTATCGAATCCGATAGCCTCAGAAAACTAGTCTCCGTCGCGCCCTTTCACACTTAGTGTAATCTCCCTTTCTAGAATGTGCTTCTGAGATTGCCAGTATGCGAGTGCCCTGTTATGCTACCTCCAAAAATATATATCTGCAGCCTGCAAGATATGTATATGCTGTCTGCTAAAAAATATATCAGTTGCCTGCTAAAATATATATTAGTTGCCTGCAAATGTATCCTTCTTCTCCTCTCTGATGCGCTGCATACAAAAGTGAATAATGAAGAGAGTAATTTTGTGTATATCCTGGGCGCGGGAGAGAGAGGAGGGAACTCAGCTTAGGCGCAGAAGAGAGATGAGTGAAGTCATCTTAGAACTAGTTGCATTACAAGACAACTTGCCTTGAGACTTGACTTCTCAACTCAACTCGAATTGTAACTTGACTTGTAACTAGATATGCCAACTTGACATGCAACCTCGTACTTGTACACTTGAGTTCATAACTCAACTACACTTGAGTTCATAACTCGGATTCTTGAGTTMGACACTTGGACTTGATATGCAACCTCGACTTGTACACTTGAGTTCATGACTCAGCTACAATTGAGTTCATAACTCGGATTTCACACTTTGGCAACTCAACATTCTTTGGCAACTCGTTATTTTCTCATGGTGGATAAATTCACACGTGTCAACACACTAAATCATTATAATTGCATCATTTGCATAAGTGATAAGGAAGATTGTTTGTCACGTCAATCTAGCTCACATGATTTATACATTCATCCTGTCTATTGCTAGATTTGCCTTGGCTTTTGCACTAAGCTCACAGGGTTGACCTTGACTGTTGCACATGGCTCACAAGGTTTTTGTCCTGACTTTTTTCTTGGCTCACAAGGCTTGTACGTTTGCCTTGACTCTTGCCACGACTTCACAAGACTATCTCTGGCAGCGTCTCTTTCGTCCTGACTTTTGTCCTGGCTCACAAGGTTTGTACGTTGGCCTTGACTCTTTCCATGACTCACAAGAATAGATCTCAGCATAATTATTATGGTTGTGAGATAAGAGGAATGTTGATGTTTGGACAACCTCAGGAAGACATTCTCTTAAATTAATAATAATTCTTCAGTTGAGACCCTTGCACTTATCTCAACTGAAGAAGGATTATGGAGCATGTGCCAAAATGTGAAGATCCAAGGACCATATGGAGGTTTGCTGCGGTATTCATGGCTAAGTGATTGTCCATATGTGAACTTGTAACTGATGAGAACCAACCCTTGTTCGACGAAACCATTACCAACAGTGTTGACTATGTCTCGGGAAACAATATTGCTCAGAATAGTATGAGATAAGAGGCATAGAGGAAACGTTGCATTTTAGAGCCTTGAGACTATATGTATATATACATAAAGTGTTACATCAAAAGGAGGTTGGGGACGTTGAAAATAGCAACATCTGAAGGCATTTTCCAACGAGAGATCTTAAGTGACCACCCTGATGGCAGCATCATAGATCTTCTATATATCAAGTTGGTCACTACCTGGATTAGGATTCTTTGGATTGTTTCCCTTAGTAGCTACTATGTAATTAGGGTCTCCATGCTTATGAACGCTAGTATCTTCTTCTTCAATTAAATCTATGACTCCTATTACCCCTCAAAATGCATCGACAATTGGAGATCTTCAGAGGCATGCTAGCAGCCCTCTTTGAAGAAGCAATTATTGTTTTGACAACAGAAAATGTTTAGATCTATTGTGGCAGCGGTAAAGGAATTAGTTCCAATATGTTTTTGGCATAGGGTTTGAGGCTCATTTTCAGGTTTTGTAAGCATAATTGGAGAATATTTCCAACATAGGATATGAACAAAAAATTACCGACCGATGGCCAATACAGTGATACATTGGGCCTCTTGAGGCATTTATGTATGGCACTAAAGCCTTGAAGGAGAACATGTGTGGTCTTGCGCTCCAAGTTATATAAATCAGAAGACAACTTATGTTTCGAATATAAGCCTCAATTATGAACTCCAAGCAAAAAGGTCCCTCAATTCAGCATGGGGCCTAGGAATAGACAACATCCCTTTCAATTGGCATATAATACTTTTTGGTTTTCTCATTTTCCTCAAATCTCAGAGCTAAAAGGATTATATGGCTCCTAGACGACATCTTATGGAACTGCAGCTATGAAAACATAAAGAAACCTTTCCTTTTCTAAGATAGAAGCTAGATGTTGATTGTTAACTCGAAAGAAAAGATGGAGCAAGAAGAAGGAGTTGGTTAGGGTTTGGGAGAAGTTTCAGGCGGTAGGGTCCTGGTGTAGAAGTGTGTAGGGTGGGAATAATGGGGGCGGAGGGTATGGATGTTTCGGTAGAAGCAGCTAAGACGCAGGAAACGAAAAAGTCCTCTAAGGATGTCATAGATGGAGGGAAAAGCAAGCCACCACATGACGTCCTTATGGTAGGGACTGGCAAAAGTAAGAAAAGACCTGACCAACCTGCCAATGAAGCAGGTACAAGCAGCAAAACTCACAAAAAATTAAAGAATGGTTGTATGGCTAAAATAGAGGAGAACCCGAGATACGAGGTCACCTCACCATTGGTGGGAGACTATATTCAATACATGAAAGACCATGCAATCATTGGAAAATTCATGGGGATCTGGCCCTCAAAAAAGGCATTGCTAGTGTGGATAAAAACGAGATCAAAAGTCAAAGGGGATATAAGCTTAAAACTCGGGTCCAAGGGTTTTTTTACAACAATATTCACCTACTCGGTGAACAGAAACCGAATCTTAAATGAAGACCCGTATTTCTTTAACGCCACAAGGCTCCACCTCAAGTACCGGTCGAAGCGTTTTTCCCCAAAAAACGAGGACTTCACAACTGCACCAGTGAGGATCAGACTTTACTCCCTACCCCAGGAGTTTTGGCACCTAGAAACCCTGGAAGGAATGGGAAATACATTGGGCTCTTTTGTCAAAACCTCGAAAAATAACAAAAGTAGACAAGTATATATCCTATGCAAGAATATGCATCTTACATGAACATGGCAGCAGCACTACCTGAATCAATCACTATATCATTCCAGGACAAAGAATGGGTCCAACCCATAGACTACGAGCATATCTTGTTCAGATGCAAGAATTGTCGGGTTCATGGGCACCTATTCCGAGACTGCCCTCAGAACACTACCCATACGAATAACAAAGGCAAGGAGAAGAAGGACACAGAAGGCTTTGTAAAGACACCAAATAAAAGAAAGGTGGGACGCAGAGGAAATAAAAATCCAGGGGAAGGGACCAGGAAAGAGGACAACAATTTCCAGATACTAGCAAGAAAAAAAGATATGGATGAAACACAGGAAGGAAAGAAACAAGGGACAGAGAAATAACAACCCAAACAAGCAAACACGGAGACCAGGCAGGAGGAAATACAAAAACGCAGAAAAACAGAGTCAAGCTCAAAAAACCCAAGAAAGGAGATGGGAGAAATCCAGATGCAAGACTTGGAGGCTTCAGAAGAATCCCAGAAAGAAAGAGTGAAGGAGGATCACAACCAGGGATGAGAATCAGAAGAAATGGAAGTGGACATTCGGGCACTGATCGCGGTCCATGGGGAAAAAGAGATTAACAGTATGCAGGTGGGACAACTCCATCAGCTCCAAAGAGAACTTCTCAAAAGACAGAGCAAAGAACCAATGTCGGATAATCCAGCCTCCTCGTCAGGGAATCTGGACATAAAGTCAAACCCACTGAAAAACACTAAGAAACCTGGAGGGGAGGAGAGGAAAAAAGGTCGAAATCCCCATAAGAAAGTTCTCGAAGAAACAAGCACCCTTCTCATCATCTCAGAATAGGTAGTGGGACTATCAGACAGATACTTCCTTCCCCAAACCAAAAATTAAATATGAAGATCTTCTTATGGAATATTAGGGGTCTTGATGGAATTTCAAAACACGGAATTCTTAGGAACAAACTAAAACAAGAAAATATTGACATAGTAATGTTGCAAGAAACCAAGTGCGACAGGAAAAGTATGGAGATAATAGCAAGTAAGCTCTGGAATCAATGTGATTTCGGTTGTTCGGAAGCCGATGGGGCTTCTGGAGGGCTTTCCTTCCTGTGGAACCCGAGCAAAATCAAAGTGGAACTAAGAGCCCAATCTAAATGGATAATAACCATATCCTACAAGATCATAGGGTCGACGGACCATGGGATAGTTACACAGGTCTACTAACCCCAATCTCCTGCAAACAAGAGAGGTTTCTTGAGAGAGCTCTTGACTGTAGGAATAAGTATGAAGAACCAACAATGGATCGTGGGAGGGGACTTCAATATGATAACCTCCTTGGAAGATAAGAAAGGGGGCATAGGGTGCCTGAGTTCGAAAGACCAAACATTTAAAGAAGTAATGGAGCAACTATGCTCGATAGACACGATCCCATCAGAAGGTCGGTTTACCTGGAGTAACAAAAGAGGAGGGAAGCATCATATAGCAAAAAGATTAAACAAATTCCCGGTCTCAGAAACTTTTTACCAAAATAGGCAAGCAGTAGGGGGAGAAATCAGGCCTTTTTACAGATCTGACCATTGGCCAGTATCTCTGAGATGGTCGGATGGACTCTGCCCCTTCTCCAAATCGTTCAGATTTGAGAAATTCTAAATCCGACACTCAGAATTCCTACAAAAGATAGATAAGTGATGGGGAGAACACCAAAAGTTGTATGGAACAAAGATGTACCAGTTCCAATAGAAGTTGAGACATATAAAAAATAGCCTAAAGAAGTGGAATAAAGAAGTCCTTGGGAATATTCAGGGAGCAAAAAGAAACTTGAAGGTGGAGATGGAACGAGTGCAAGGACAAATCAACCAGGGTGGTCTGTCACCAGAACTCCAACATCTAGAATCAACCCTTACAAGGGAGTTAGATGAAAGAGACCAACAAGAGCAAATCATGTTCCGACAGAAGTCTAAGATGCTTTGGCTCAAAGAGAGCGACAAGAATACCAAATTCTTCCATAATTCCCTCCTACAGTGCAGGAATCAAAACTGGATTCACTCTCTGAAAACAGAACAAGGGGTGACGGTTGAAAAGAACAAAGATATCGAACATAATCTAAAAATTACTTCAGTGACCTGCTCTCCAAGCCCCCTCAAGACAGAAGGGAAACCACTAACCTAATCAAAAAAGCTATTCCGAAGTTGGTCTCGGAAGATCACAAGAGAAGCCTTCAGAGAGAGGTGACTCTGGCGGAGGTGGAAGCGACGGTGAAAGAAATGTCGCAGGGAAAGGCTGTTGGGCCGAATGGCTTCACATCTGATTTCTTCCAAGCCTGCTGGAGTATTATTAGCAAAGATCTCTAGGAAGCGATGGAAGAATCTAGGAACTCTCAAACAGTCTTGAAAGCCTTCCATGCAACATTCTTGGCTTTTATCCCAAAGGAAAAGGGAGCAAATACTGCAGATAAGTATAAACACATATGTTTATGCAATGTTGTATAAAAAATTATTTCTAAAATCATTGCTAATAGATTGAATCCTATCCTACAGAAAATCATCTCCCCTAAACAAGGGGGTTTTGTAGAAGGTAGGCAAATTCTAGACAGTATTGTTATTGCCAAAACCATAAACTCTTTGCAATCTGAGAAAACACATGAGATGCTCATAAAGATTGATATGTCTGCTTATGACAGAATAATTTGGGACTTCCTCAGATTCATTTTGGGGTCCTTTGGCTTCGATCCTTCCTAGATTCATTGGATCATGAACCGAACTTCCTCGGCTTTCTTCTCTATCCTGGTAAATGGCTCCCCCTCTGCTACCTTCAAAGCGTCCCAGGGATTAAGGCAGGGAGATCCCCTATCCCCCTACCTCTTCATTATTCTCGTTGAAGGCTCAGGGCGATTTATGAAGCAAAACATGAGGGAAGGGCACCTAAAAGGGCTAGTAATATCCCCTCAGACAGACCCCTTGTCTTATCTCCAGTTTGTCGACGACACCCTTCTCCAAGGGAAGCCCACAGTGCAGGAAGCCAAAGCCATCAAGAAAACTCTGGACGTTTTCCTTTCTACCCCAGGCATGCAGCTCAACATAGACAAATCCATTATCTTCTTCTTTAATACCCCGAACATTATCCAACAAAGAATAACCAAAATTTTGGGCTTCCAACGATCCTCTCTACCCTCGCGTAACCTAAGGGACCCCCTTCTTGACAAAGCTCCAAGAAATCCGATGTTGTCTAAATTTGGAAAATAGGCTTAATAGTTGGACTCATAGATTCCTCTCTCTGTCAAGAATAATTTTGCTAATCAAATTGGTTCTAATAGTTATGTTGGTTTATTTGTTCTCAGTTCTGGCAATGCCCGCGCACATCTATCAGAAAATCCGATCAATCCAGAGAAATTTCCTATGGGAAGGAACGAAAAGGGAAAAAAATGGGCCTTGATAGCCTGGGAAAAACTGTGTGAACCAAAATCCAGGGGAGGCTTAGGACTAAAGGACCCCCAAAGGTTGGGCCAGGCCCTAGCAGCAAAAATCTACTAGTGATGGATTAAAAGCCTAGAAGCGCTTTGGGCCAAGATTTGGCAAGGGAAATATGCCAAAGACATCCACCCTCAAGACTGGATCAAATTAGAGGGAGACAGGCTGGGAAGGATAATCTGGAACTACACTTGGAAAAACCGCGCGTTGGTGAAAAATCAGAGTTCTTGGGAGTTGCACGATGGCTAGTCGACCCTTTTTTGGGACTGTTATCGCTCAGTTTGTAGTCTAGGTCAAATAGCTGAAAGGTAAGGATCAAACTGGCGTAACAGGAGCTTCCCCACCCACTGTCACCTCGATGGGGGGCTCTTTCTATTTAGGGTGGCTAAACCCAAGGGAGACGTCCCTGGCAATCTGGGGTTTTGAAAGGCAAAGGGTTAAAGGATCAAGGTAAGTTCTCCCTTTCACAAATTACCGCCAAGAAGATAGTCAAGATGAAGATAAACCACAGAAGGGGCACCTATTTGCGAGACAAGGCAACAATAAAACTAAGGCATGCAAATAGTGGTTAGCACTTCATAGATTTATGACTATCAACATTTAATATACATGAGCATAAATAGCAGTAATTATTGACGAAATCAATGATTGCAAAAAAATGACTATGGCTCTATAATATTACTTCTCAATAAACACTAGAAATGATATATTATTCAATGTATATAATCAATCTTTGAATTAGCATAAAATATCATCAAATGCTCATGTATAACAAGAGTGTTGCGTCAAGCTTACTAGAGGTGACGTCCGCCTTATTTAGGGTTAGTTCTATAGACAGAGAGCTCAACGTTTTGCGAATAAGCCAATGAAAATTATCAACACATCAATGTCTATTGCTAGATGACCAAGCCACAACGTTTTCTATCAACCAAGAGTTCAAACTAGGCATGACGTCATCATTGATCTAGGGTTAGTGAGACGTTAGGGTTAGTTAGGGTTTCAAATTTAAGAAGTTTGAAAGTGTTGTTTTAGCACAAGAAGCTCAACGTTAGAGAGATAGACTATTGCCTTAGGGTATTATGGAGTCAGAAGCAAAGGCTAAATCTCGGGAGAATCTAAATCTAAGGACAGGAGAGTTAGGCTCTATGGTGCTGCAATGGCAGGGCCCTAGAGTCAAAACCTTAAGGGGAGGAGGCTCATTCCGGTGTTTCTTAAGCAAGGCCTCATGCTCCTCCCTGTTTCCTTAAAACATCCTTGGCAAAACGGCTAGCTTCAAAACATAAATCTAAGGGTGAAGAGTGTTGCAAGAGCAAGGCCCTTCAAACCCTAAAAGTCAAAACCCTAGGTGTAAAATTAATTAGGCCTAAGACGTCTTCTTTCTTCAACTTATATTAAAAAGCTAACTCAAAAAAAGGAGAATTAGTGTAGCAAAGGCTAGGTTATATTCTCCTTAATCAATGGCTAAAACAAGTTTTCTATCATGGGGACATATAGCAAGGACCTACTTGTGTGCTTGCTACCTAGGGTTTCAATGATTAAGCAAAATAATAACAATGTAACAATAAATGCAAGAGATTTAACCTACAACCATTCATTTAAGAAGTTTTGCATGAGAAATATACTTACAAATCAATGAATAGCTTATCAAACTCTAGTTGTAAACCTTCCAATGATAGAAAACACCATAAAAGTGCCAAGAATGATCCTCCATAAGAGTAGCGCCTCACTTCCAAGAGCAAAATACCAAGACAAAAGACTAAAAATGATTCTCTCCAAGAGAGTGAGTTGTGTTATGTAAAAATGAGAGGCAACGTCCTCTATTTATATCATCCTAATGACCATTAATTACAAAATAGGTCATTTAAAACAGCCAACAAGGCTGACTAACAATATTACACTGTTTGTCACATTAAATGCAAAAAATGTCACAATATGAGCTCAAAAGGGAGACGTCAGGCCCCTCTAAGGGAGACGTTGGCCCTTCTTGGGCAAGATCAGCATCCAAGAAGCAGAACGTTGGCCCTTCTAAAGCTTCTCCAGGCTGCCACACGTGCCAAATGACCCCAGCACACTAACACACGCTCCAGAAAAACGTCCAGCTGCCTCAGGTGACGTATTGTCCATCAAAAGCAATCGTCCCATCTACAGTGGGTGATCCCCCCTAGGCCGGGCTCTGCTATGGTGTCCTGGTGGAACGTCCTTCTGTCTTCTTCGTGCAAATGCTCATCACAACGTTGTCCTGTCTCTGCCATCCCAGCAACCATCTGATGGGCTCTTCAGCCCCATGGAGGTCCAAACTAATCATATCCCCATGTGTATCGGTCCACTGGTACCTGTCCGTCGGGTATGGTCCTGCACATCAAAGACTACGCCCTCCATGGGCTCATCGGTCCTAGGGATCATAGCAATGTCAGTCATATTTCATCATTAAATTTATCAAATACATGCATGAAACCCCTAGCATATCATCTAAGAGCTCAAAGACATTACACAGATCTACTATACAAAGCTGAAGAAGACCAACCGAATAACCTATTGGGCTAATACCCATAAGAAAAGGAAAGTTTCCTCAGAAGATTATTCAAGCCATGTTTTATGAGGTGATATGGTCTAGAGATGTCCAGTCACAGTAAGACCAAGGGCAGGTGTTGTCTGTGGGTGCCTTTGTAGGAGGCGAGTTGTACCCATCATGGATGCATTTTTTTCAAGCCCTTTATTGCCTTTATTTTTCATTTATTGTTTTTCTTTCCTTTTTACTTCAAGGTCTGACCAGAGGACACTGCCTTGGCATGGTGACCAGAGCTGACAGTGTTACCCACTGGCTTCTTCACAGAAATGATAAGGTTGGCTCGTGATGAGACCCCCTTTCCCTTGGCCATGCAACCAAAGGTCACTACCCTGGCGTGGTGACCAGATAGTGGCAATGTCATACTGTTGGATACCTATGAACATAATGGGCCGACTCGTGATGAGACCTCCCATCCTCTTGGTTAGGTCTTGTTTTTTTTGTTATTTTTCTTAGGGTCCCTTTAGTTTCTTATCGAGAGGCCCTTTATTGCCTTCTCGGGGGTCCCCTGGGCGAAGCATCTCTAGGTTTCATTTCCTATGGCTTTTATCTTTTACCAGCTGCTTTTACCCCCTGGGCCTTTAGCCCCTTCTTCCCACAAGACAAAGTGTACCCCTCAAAGGTCATCCTAATGGCTTGGACTAGGGGAATGGGATGGATGTGTGGGAGATAAGATGTAAAATGATAGAATGGTGGGAGCGGAACGATGGCTCTGCAAATCCCCTTTGGTGGCTAACCAAAACACATGAATACAAGCTTGCTAAATCACCCCATTAATCACCCCAACAATGGTCAAGTGTAAGATCCAAGCAGTCATCAAAAATGAAAGGAACCTAATGCATATATAAGAATGTTATAATGATCAAAAATGACACATACCTTGATACCTTGGACCAATTACCTCCTGGAGCAAGAGTCCTCTCCGATGCAAGTCCAAGCCGATGGTGATGGAAGTTGTTGCTGCTGACAGGACAAGTCTGACGAAAAAGAGGAAGGATGGGCCCTCCAGGGCCATGCTCAGGTCAATCCTGCTCTCGGTACTCCATGTTTAGGACCTGTGGGCCTCGAGACATGATCTCCTAGTTATCCCTAGATATCGGGGATAACATATGGCTCCAACTCGGGGACATGTGTTAACCGTAGAGCGCATGAGAACCTCAGCAATCTCTGGCATAAACCTGTAGACCTGCTCACACTTGACAAGAAAGCATCAGCGACAAAAGGTGGGGTGGTATTGCCACCCCGCAAAACAATACATGTATACATATGAGATAAAGCAATCAAGATGGATATATAAGGGACAAACAATAAATGCAGATGGTATAATACACGGAAATGCCTACCTATTCATACTTACCTGTGTAATCATGTCCCACCACCTTGGTGGGGTTTGAGGAGGCGTCCGCTGATGGGTAATGGGTGCCTTCTTCCTTCTAAGGTGGACAAGTAATAAGAGTCATCTACTGATTCCATTCCAACCTTGAAGGGTCTGAGCCATGATTGTGTACTTCCCTTTACATTAGTAGGCTCCCCTTTCTGAATATCCCACATCCATACTAACTCTCCCTCCTTGTATTTTCGGATCTTGTGTTTGTTAGTTCTTTGAACAACCCTGGTGTATTGTACTAAGGGAGGTGGGTGGGCTTCTGGAGTAAAGGTTTCTTGCTGGGACGGATGTATCTGTACATCTTCTTCACTCTTTGGTCTTTTTAGCATTTTCACCGTCCCTACTTCTTTATTTTGAAACTGATCTAGAAGTTGTTGATATTCCTCTTTCTTGGGCCACTCAATTTGGTCAAAGTCTTCTTCCGTAGTAAATGGCATGTCTTCCGGAGAGTATTCTTGAAGAGTTTGTATCACATCTTTCTGTGCTTCATTCACATTAGGAGGAACATCTTGTACATGAGTTCCAGTTATTGGCACATTGAGTAATCATCCAGTTGTTCCATCCTTCAGAGGCAACCGCAGGAAAGTGAGATCCATTTCAAGTGACCCGCCTATCATTGCACCGAACTTTCTAGACAAAAGCATTCCCCACACATCCGGGACATCAACCACTATAATGTCTATGCGAACTGTCCTCTCGGGGAATTCCTTCAGTTGTACTTCGATGTTTTCAATTACGCCATGTGTGGGTATAGCTTTGGATTCAAATCCACACACGTTTCTGTAAGGCCTGGTTACCTTCAGGCCCATCTGCTGCATGACTTTGAGGGACATCATGTTTGCACCAGCACCTGTATCCAGCATGCAATTGTTGAGATATTTATTGTTCATCATAAGAGTCATGAAGAAAGGAGGATCTTCACTGTAATTGATTCTGAAATGCTCAGCTTGTAACATAATCGGGGGGTCCATAGGGTCAGCCGTCCCTGAAAAGAAGGTGTCGAAGCGTTCTTTAACATGGGAACCCCCCCAGGGTTTCCTGAAAATGATTTTTGATGGGGCTTCCAGGGACAACCCAAGACCTGGGGGAGCTGGTGAGATTTTCAAGGATGCCCAGGGAGAGATTGTCAGCCTGTACACTATCAGATTAGGATATACCACCAACAATGGAGCGGAATTAGTCGATTTACTGACGGATCTGCAAATGGCAAAAGAGAGGGGGTATCCAGCGATCGTAGCAGAGGGAGAGTCCAAAATTTTGGTCTCAACCTTAGGCATCAATGGAGCCTCCCTAGACAAAGTCTCTTAAAACTGGCAATTGTCAACTGGGCTTGTGGAGGTAGCACGGGCCATCTGCGGCACGTCAGCGATCTTGCACGTCAGCGATCTTCCCAAGCCACATCAGGAGACAGGCCAACGCTGTAGTTGACTATCTCTCCAATGTGGCAACGGTCCAGGACCAAAGTGTGTCTCAATGGCAATGGCAAGACGTGGGTGTGGGAGATCTCCACGATAGCCTTACACGTCTTAACCAACATGACAACCAATTGCATGATAAGACAGGTGGAGACCTGCGAGTCCCATGAGTGGGGTTGTCTGAAGCCCAAGTGTTCCCACGATTCTAAAGGTTTGCCACGAAGGTTGGACGCATGTCTTTTCGGCGATAGGTGGAGTTGTCTGGTCAACCGTCAGTTATTATTGGAAAAGGAAGGAGGATTTAATGAAGAAGTGGTAACGCAAGCCGAAGAAGATTGAGTTTCAGATTAACGGGAGAAGGATGAGGTCGTCATACTCAACCACACCAGGAATTATAATGAGCAGGTCGAATCAGCCCAGACCCCGAAGGAGCTGGATTAGCTTATGAAATAATGGGCTAAAGTGGAAAAGTATAGGATCAGTTATCAACAGGACAACAACCTCGTCTATATGAGGATGAAGATCACCCTTCTCCAGGTCGTCGTGATTGCTTCTCTAATATTTTTTGTTTTGCAGAGTTGGCTTCGTCGTTCTGGCAAAAGGGGCGCTCTGATAGGAAGAGAGAGAGTGGGCAGAGCTTTTTCCCTGATACTGAGAGTAGGGAACAAAAAAACCTTCCCTTTAAGGTGGAGATCATCCTTGCCACCCTCCCCGGAACTTTTAGTAAGATAGTGAGAAGAGTCTCAAGCTCCAGGTTTAGAGAGATGGAAAGAGGTTGTCGCAGAACTGTGTAAGGGGATAAGGTCGCTCCCCCGAGGAATAATAAAACTCGACCGAGGAGAGGGGGAGGGAAACAATCCTCAGGATACCCAGCTCTAATCAATAGTTGTGCAGCCAGGGCCACCAGAGGGGCCAGGAAGAGGTACCAAAACTTGTGCTCAGCGAAAGAAAAAGAGATAATGGGAAGAGTCTAAGAGGTAGTTTTGCGAGAAAGGAAGAGCACGGTTGATGAAGAAATTCAGAGGTCCGCTAAGGAATGGGTCCCCGACCCTGGGCAATCCTAAACAAGGGACACTAAGTTCTTCCGCCTTGCGGAATTATACTGGATGACGAAGGAAACCATGGCGCAGGCCATAGCACAGTAGCAATCTGATATTCGGGCCACCCACCAAGCGATATGGGTTTTAGAAGCAAAATTTGAACTATTCTGCAAGGAGCAGTACGACATCCGCTTCCACGAAAGGGCAACAATTCCCAAGGACACACAAAAGGACCGGGCAGAGGAAAGCAAGGATCTCATAGGCACCCAAGCAAACTCAATCTAGGTGGACGAGGAGGAGGAACGGCCGGAATCCAACAAAAATGCACATCATCAACTGGCAAACGAACGTGGCACTCAGACCCTTCAGGGAGTTATGACGGCCCTAGGTAGTTTTTTCTCCCTCGGTTAGAGACCGAGTCAGTCCTGGTAGAAATGTTTTTTGGCTTTTTGGGCTTTCCCAAACTCCTCTGGTAAATTAATGCTAAGAAGTTGGCTCTATGTGTAAGTCGATATTTACTCGGGATAGATTGTAAGCAGGGAAGATGAAACTTTTGATTTACTCACAACATGAACATTCATAGTCAAACTCTGAATATGGGGGAGAGATCTGGTTTCCATATTTTGGCAAACTCCTCAAAACTCAGACCGTAATTTTATGTATCTTCTAAATAGAAATCTATAGTACTTTTTTTGCCTAAAAAAAAGATAGAAGCTAGATAAGATAAGTTAAAAATAAGATAATTGTATTAATGTCCTACAAATGACCACTAAAGTAGGTCAATGGGACCATTGCGTACATTAATGTTCATATAAAACAGGAGCACTAAGTCGGCTCATATATAAAAGAAAGACGTAGAAAGTAAAATAAGAGTTTAATCAAGATCTTGCAAAGACAACTCCAAACATGGAGAGACGATCCAGGAGAAGGATGGACAAGTGAGTGGATCTAGAATTTATGATACCAACGGTACAAGCCTATCCTGGTCCATTGGAACCATCTCTCCTAACATCTGAGGCCAAATGGAGAAAGCTTCGAATAGATGTCTATTTGAAAGAAGAACTAGAAGAGGAGTTGGACTAAGCGTTGTGCTACTGCTTGGAAGGGAGAGCTTATCGATATGGTTTTGAAGATACCTTCTGGATACTGCTCTGACTGCTAATACGAGGTCTGGACTGACAACGTCATTGGTGTCTCACAGAAGTAGAAATAGTGCTCCAAGTTTGCATTGATCTAGGGTCAAGGACACGATTGTTATCCATTTGTCGCTTGGTGCCCCTAGTAGATGGGAGAACCATAAAAAAGGAAGTGGTTCGTTGGGTGGGAGTTGGTCCAGGATTTGGGTGTGGCTGGAGGATGAGAGAGCGGAGACGAAGGGCCTCCTGCATGTATAAGACCGGGCATCTTTGGTCAAGATACTTGAAGAAACTGCCAAGTGTTTGGAGCTCTTTGAAAAGACCATGGAACCATCCTTGGATCTCATAGTAAACTAGGCAACGAAAGATGAAGTGTTCCTCGAAGTCAACCTCTCGAAGATGGCAAGCCTGCCAAATCCTATTTGATCGATCAATCTAGTGGTTCGTCTCGATCTGCAGTCTATGACAATCCACTCTGAACTGGACCAGGGGGATGCAAAGAGCGTGCATCCAATGGCGAAGTGTGTAATGGGGTCGAATAATGAGGCCATCCCTCAAATCCATGAAGTGCTCAGCATAGAAGGATATCCTAGACGTAACTCACCATGAGGGTTTATCTAAGTGACCTACACAAACTGCCTATACATATCATCTCTGATGATCTTATTTGTCTCCTGACTAGTAAGTAAGAGGTGGTCAGGCGCAAGAACGGAGTATCCAAACAAAGGAAGTTAGTCCATCATAATACCAACAAACGCCATGAGATCCGAGAACCACATTTACTAGAAATGAGAGTGACCCGAAGGGCTAACTGATACAATGGACTCTGATCAACAGTAGGCCAAGTATGGATATCAGTCTCGACCCTCTGCTGAGTCAATGAAATTTCGAATGTGGTGCAAGAGTGAGGTAAGACCAAACACCATCTCAAGCCAAAAGGGTTGAGCAATAAACTCTACAAGGACGATGGGTTGAGGGATTGTATGCTTGCATCTAATATGCAGTGAAGGAGGTGTTGATATTATGGTAGTTGCGGGAGGTATTAACCTCCACGTGTAACCTTGACAAGACTAGAATATTTCAGGAAGCAAGAGAAACCCTAAAGCTTTGAACAATAATCCTAGAAGACAAGTCGGCTAAAGATATTAATTTAATATTGAGTTTTAGCCCCCAGGAAGAGAAGTTGGCCCAGACAGCTAAGAAGGAATAGTATAAATACAAAGTGCTCGAGCTCATTTAGCACACACTCACTCGCAACTGCGGAAATTTAGTTGTGCGAAATTCTGGAGAGTAGTTGCAGCTACTGCAACTTGTATTTTCGATTTTAGGCTTGGACTCTCTCTTAGTTATGGTTTGGACTTTCTGCTTGGTACGCTAGCTCTGGGGAGTGACACGCTACCTTGATTGGCTATTAGGCCTAAGGTTTGCATCCGGAATTATTCTCTGTCAAGGTTAAGGTGCTCGTGGGTGGCTTCGACGTATTGTTCGGTGACAATATTGTTATATTGTCTATGGTGAAACGAGCACACCTACTTTTCTAACAGGTTATGGGCCTGTTATCGCACAATTTGTAGGAAGGGTTTAGGATAGCTTGAGTCAAGGCTTCAAACTGGCGTAACAGGAGCTTCCCCACCCACTGTCACCTCGATGGGGAGCTCTTTCTATTTAGGATGGCTAATCCAAGGGAGACGTCCCTAGTAATCTGGGTTTCTGAAGGGGAAGGGTCAAAGTTTAAGGCTTCCAAAGGTTAAGATTAAGCTTCTCTTCACAGATTACTGCCAATATGATAGTCAAAAGAAGAGATCCATTGATAAAGCGCACCTGTTTGCGAGACAAGACAAATAAAACTAAAACGTGTTGCAGTGGTTAGTACTTCAAATATCAATGACTATCCTCAAAATATGTATATGAGCAATGATCAAATGTAATTATTTACGAAGTCAATGATTACTGATAAAGACAAAGGCTTATAGAACTTCTTCAATAAATACAAAATGGCAAAGGCATTCAATGTGTAAAATCAAGTCTTTATACCATCACAATGCAAATCTGCTCATACATAAATATGTTTGTTGCGTCACAATTGCAGATTGGAGTGACGTCAACCCTAATTTATGCTAGTCTTTTGGAAGGCAAAAGGTGGGCGTTTTGCATAATAAGTCTAAGAAAGTAAACTATGCCTCAATGCCAACCAATTCACAGAGTTTTATGCTCAAATTAGGGTCAAAGAGAGACTTGACGTCACAAGTGATATTGTTGCTGCAAAAGATGACGTCAGCCCTATAATCAAATTAGTTTGAAAGACAAAGAGTAAGACGTTTTGTCAAATAAGCTTAAGGATGTGATGAAACAACTCAAAGTCTATCAAATCAGGTGACAAAGGTCAAAACGTTTTGAGCCCAAACAAGTTCTTTAACAGGTATGACGTCACCTATATTGTTGTTGTTTTAAGGTTAGGGTTAGCTAGCCAAGAGGTGGACGTTTTGACTAAATCAACCAATGAAAGTACTCAAATCCTCTATGGCTACAAAGAGATGACTAAGCCGCAACTTTTCATCCAAACACAAGTTCAAAATAGGCAAGACGTCATCATCATTCTAGGGTTAGTCTAGACGCTAGGTTAGTTTAGGGTTTCAAATAAATGAGTTTTGAAAAAAGTGTTTAAGCACAAACAAGCTCAAAGTAATACTTCTAGACTAGTGCCTTGGGTTAATGGAGTCAAATGGAGTGAAACTAATGGCTTGGAGAGACTTAAACTTAAGGACAAGAGGGTTAGGGTTTGATGGTGCTGCTATGGCAGGGCCACCAATTCAAAACCCTAAGAAGAGAAGGCTTATTCAGGTGTAGCTAAGGCTAGGCCTGATGCTCCTTCTTCTTTCCTTAAGACTCTTTAGGCAAAACGGCTATCTAATAAACACAAATCTATGGCTGAAAAGTGTTGCTTAAATACAAGGCTTTTCAAAACCCTAGAAGCAAACCCTAGGTGTAAAATAAATTAGGCCTAGGACGCCTTCTTTCTTCAATTTATGTTTAAAGCTAACTCAAGAAAAGAGAAAGTCTAGTGTAGCTATGGCTAGGCTAAAACTTCTCTAATCAAATGGCTATAAGCTTTTATCATGGGGACATGAAGCCACAACCTACTTGTGTGTTGGCTCCCTAGGGTTTTAAAGATTAAGCAAATATTAACAATGTAACTA
>SNQJ01S0062884.1:0-10462 GCA_010110895.2 Picea sitchensis
AATTCCTAGGGAGTGTCTAAGAGGGGTCCAAGGGGGGAATTAATTATGGGTATTAATTCAAACCCATATTTTTAAATTTTTATTATCATTGGGAAAACCTTATATTTTCTATTTGAGTGTGTGAGAGCCCAATCATTAAACTGATGTAAGAGGGTGGGTGTGAGAGTCACATCCCATATTTATTAGAAGCATGGGGCTCAGGTACAATCAACATTGGGCAAAGTGAGCAGTCAACTATCTTGGGAAAATAGAGGAAATTTGCATGGGTAGTAACAAGTAGTTTTACACATGTTTTACATGAACAACAAGCATAGAATAGTGGAAAAGAGCTTGGGAGATGATCAAGAAGGTTGGACAAATTTTAGATCATGTTGGAGCATTTATGGATCATTTTGGAGCTGAATACTGAAGATCCAGGTTGTCGGGCATGAAGAGTAAACTCCTGAGTGAGTTGCACTGCAACAACAAGTGGTTCTCATTGTTGTTGTTGGTGGTTTTCTTGGCAGTGAGTTCCCTTGAGTTCCAAACAGAGAGATTCATGGTTACATGTGCTAGAGAGACCCTAATAAACAAATGGGACACCTGATGAGCTAAGAGCAGTGAAGGGGTACATTCCTTGGGTTGGGTAGGTCAAGGGGAAGAGAGATGGAGGAAATTTGTATAGTCGTAGGAGAATACCAGTGGTTGTGGGATATTGAGTTGTGAGTGCACTGTTAGAGGCACCCTTCTCTTGTGGATTCCTATCCCTAGCTCGAGGGTGACTTGTTGTTATATTTAGAACAACAGGTCTATGGTTGGGTGGAACATCCTTCCTAAGTAGTTGGTTGCACAAGTGTTTATCTATTTTTCTAAGTTATTTCACAAGTTTAATTGTTATGCTTAATTATGTGTCTGTGAATGTTTTATTGTTGTTGCAAATGAGTTTATTAATTGCATTCATGTTCATTTAGGATGTTGTAGATGAATTTAGTTTGGGTATCAATATCTGGTTAAAAATGTCAATAAATCATACTTGGTAAGCTACAAGAAATGAATTACCAAGAGAAATTTTGATTTTATGTGTAATTTGCATAGTAATGTTCCTCAGTTAGGTTGGGGGACGTTACAAGGCTCAGAGTAAAAACAGAGTATGCCTGAAGATAAGAAATTTAACAGGTCCAATAGATGCCTTGTTCCAAAACTCTTAACTGTATATACCTTGATAAATACTCCTAGTATAAGTAAACAAAAACAGAACATGTCATTCGGGAAATTTTGACTAATTCTTCATACCCGAGCCACTGAGAGAGGGATATGTTGTTGGTGAATTAAAATCGGGCAGAGGGTGTTGAGACCAAGGGGATGAAGCTGATATTGATAGACCAAAAGGAGTCCTAGGCATCCCTCCTTCTCTGAAACGCTCTTGAATCTCTGTGACTTGGTTTTGAAGGGAGAAGCATTCATTATGTAGTTACTGTGTGGATTGGCATTGCTAGAGAGTAAGTTCCAAAATGAACAGAGTCTATGAAGAAAGTAATTTCATCTAGACTTGTAGACTCTGTAATTCAAGGTGAAAATCCTCCAATTTGGATACAAGTTATGGGGGAGGAGAATTCTAAAACTCATAGCCTTTCTAAGCCATAGGGATAGAGGAGGAAGAGCTAACGTAGGTGCAAAGATCCGATAGTGTGGGGCTGAAGCTGAACAGACAGAGAATCCAATTCCCAGTAGGCTCGAATGGCTCAAGCAATAACTCATTTACATGAAGAAGGTGGTGAACACGAGTGGTTGATGGAGGGGGATGACACTGAACCCTCAACTTCCACTTCCATTCATAATTGGGAGTACTTCTAATTAGATCCATGGTCAAAGGAAGGAGCTTCCACGAGCATAGAAAAGGACAAAAGGACAAGTGAAGTGAGAACTTAGGTGAGGGGGAGTTAAGATGAAGGACGACGAGGACCAATTGAGGTGAGTGATCGGGTGAGGGAGATATAAACAAGAGTATTGAGACATAAAGGAAAATGTGTGCCCTCCACGTCTAGAGTCTGCCACTTGGTGACCAGCGTGCCTGCTAAATATGTAGAGTTAAATTGATCATGGGATGGGTTGGTGAGTGAGGAGCCCCTTAATGCAGAGAGACCCCAGACTTCTAGTAGTGGCAAGATTATCTTGTCCATATACCTAGCTATTGTTGATTCTAAATATATAGAAGAATTCAGTCTTTTGGAAAGCCTTGATCTCCTTGAATATTTTGTAGAAAATGGATCTAAGATTTGCATCACGAGGGAATGAGCCCCTTCTCAAATGTATAATGGTGTTTCTTTAGTCTCCAAGGATGAGATGGGAGTTCCTATTGTGGGATTTTTCTAGAACAAACCCTTGAAGGGCGTAGACCTCAACTTGATTTTTAGATGCTTGGCCTATGTTGCAAGAGTAGTCCAATTCAATTGATCCATTAGGGGCAAAGAGAACCCATCTTGCTCTGGGCACCCCAAAGACTAAATTTGATTTATCAAACTTATAAAATTAAATTAATTAGTTTGGTTTATCAAGTTGTTTTTATAATCAAATAACTTGGAAATGAAATATCTATGTTCTCTTTGATTTTTATGAGTTAACAATCTATGGAGTTCAATTTTATTACAAATGTTTCAAAATTTAGATATAATGTCTTGTAGGCTAGGTACTGCAAGAGAAAGTATTTTTCATCCTCCACTCTATTCATCCCATAAATTTTATAGATTCTTTCATCCCAATATGTTTTAGGTACTTTCCAACACCATGTCGTATTATCATGAAGCACATTGGAATTTATTCTTATCTTTGAAATATTTATTTCCTTTCTTAAGATGGAAATAATTAAAAGATAGTTTTGATCATTTAACTTGAGGTTATTGTTTTTTTCAGTAATTCAACTTTATCCTATTTTCAATCTCCCTATTTCTCTACATTTATTTTTATATTATATTTACTTTATACTTAGTTATGATAGTGCTTTCAACAATATTTATATAATTGTAATAAATGTATTAAAATTATAGTCAAAACATAATTAAAATATTTACATTTCAAATTAAAAATGAATTCAAAATAAATGAGATTGAAGTCAAAATATATGTTTTGAAATTTACCTTGAAATATTTGAAACGAACAACAAAATTAACAGCATTTGAAATTATTGAAGTTAATAATGATAATCATGTTTGAAATTCACGTTATAATTCAACATGTCAAAATTCCGTATAAAACATGTTTGAAATTCACATTACAATTCAACATGTCAAAATTCCATATATAAAACATGTTTGAAATTCACATTATAATTTAACATGCCAAAATTCCATATATTTTATGATATAGTTTATTACTATGTTTAGAATTGAGATATTTCAAAAATATATATTATTATTATAATTAATTAGTATCACTTGTTAATCAAAATTAAGATCAAAATTAAGATGGAGATTATTTTTTTATTATTTTTAAAATATTATAATTCAAAATAATGTATATACTATAAATTTTATATTTATAAATTTAATATTAATAATTTATTTATTTTATGATTGTATAACCATTTAGTATAGACGTTTTGAGAAAGATTATATTTATAAATACAAAAGTAAACAGTAAGAGCAAATAGAATATGTAATTATTTCTACAAATAAAAGGTCATAAAGAAAAACACATATAGAGAGAGTCAATAATGTTATTAATAAAATTATGTTACTCAAATTATTAATGAATAATATTATGACTCAATTTAACAATCACAAAATAAACAAGTGGAGTTGCGCAGAAATAAGTTCTTACTAAGAAAGCAGAAACCACGTGCTTCGATGTTTATGAAAACTATTTGTTCTATAGAAACAAAGGTTCATGTGGGGGTTTTACCAGTTGATCTTGCATAATATTCATGTGATATCAAACATCCATGCATATTTTAGTCACATCAATTCATTGAATTATTGGGAATAGGTTATTATCATGGCTTAACATATTGGATTATGATGAAAATTTAATGCTTTGTTTTCATTATTTCAATTATTTGAACCTGGACATGATATAAAACACAATATGTTACCACCATATCAAAAGTTGTTGACATTTGACTTGTTATTCAATGCTTTCAAGCATTTGCACATATAAGTTATCATTTTTTTTTATGCATAGAGACAACGATGATGACAACAGTGTTCTACACCAGGTTCTTTTCAAATTTTGCACTAGGTTCCTTTCAAAATCCTCTCCTTGTGTGATAAAAGAAGTTTATAATTTGATAAATGTATTGGGTTTTGCGTAGCCAATTGTTATATGCAATGCCCTTTCCACGTGGACAGAAGTTGTGACAGCTCATTCATCCCATGTGGCGGAACCTTAGCGCTAACCAAATCTATCCTCCCTAGACAAATATTTGCGTGAAGAGATAACTGAAATCAAGCATGTCCTAACATACATAAATGCACACCATACAATGTGTCAATAATTTTCCTTGCAAACTAGAGACGTGGAGAATTGAAACTGAAAAGAGTTCAAATATCAAGAATGTTTACTATATTTTAGCTCTAATAAATTGCATGGCAGGTAAATCTTATCGCAATATGTTGTTGCCCAATGTCCTCGTACGGTGAACTCTGTGAATATGGGGATAACTATGCAGAATGAAGTTCCCAGAATGGAAATGGAAAATCAATTTTCTCATGGAAGTCGTCGGCTCCATATGTGCTCGGAGGAGCGGGTACGATGCTAACACTTATACTTTTTTCTCTCATCATTATCGAGTCTTGCAGTCGAGGGCAGATTAAACGAATAGGCTTGCAGTTGGGTCTTGGTTTTGCTTGATTAAGTAAGGTTCTTGTATAAATGACCAAATGGAATGAATTCCCGCAGAACTGTTGACTCTTCTTCAATGAGATATTGGTTTGGAGTTGTGTCGGGAAACCTTTTGTGCTTTTTCTATGCCATCACACAGAATGGTGCCTATGGTGGTTAGAGTAATTGCTTCATATTTGTCGTGCAAGAGTTGAACCCTTTTGGTAAAACTGCCCTAGAAGAGTATCCTCCATGTCACGCGTTCAAATCCCAGGAGGAGTGTAAGATCGCTCGTGCCTATGACGTCACAGTGTATTGTCTTCAAGGGGCCCATGCCATATTCAACTTCCTGGATTCAATTCCCTCTATCCCCTTTGCGTCTTCACTATCTCATCACTAGATTCAGCTCGTCGTCGCCATGTATGCCACCTTAGACCAACTCCCTTCTATTTCGCCCCCTGATCACAATAAAAATGAGAATGTGAATGCCAATAATAATAATAAGGCGAGGGATAGCTCTAAATCACCATCACGATCAACTTCGGTTCAAGAAACGGTGTCATTAAACAACACTCAGGATAAACCAGAACATGAGTTGGCGTTGTGGGAGAGTGTGTTTGTGGGATCAGGTTGATTTTGGGAATCGAAGGAAATGTGTGTACATGGACGTTGGGGCCTGATATTTGTTACTGTGAATTTCAAATGGTTGTATAAGCTCTTGGCTATCTGCTTCATAAGCTCCTCGCTATCATGGTGAGCTCCCTACTAACCTAGCTTTCATCTTTCCAATTTGTATTATGTATAATTGAAACAACTATTTTTTGTCAAATTCCTTTTACTCGTAATAACATTTGAATATCTGAAAATTGAATTAAAAACAATATCTTCTTCTTTTTTTTATCAAAAATATATTGTATCTCTTAAATTCACTATAAAATTGAAGCAAAATAGATTATGTGGAAGTGTCAGTGGTAAATTTGATTTGACTTACCTTCTATTTCATGAAGTCAAATATTCATGGCAATGATCCCTTCTCTCTTCCACATATTGCAGGTGGAAGCTATCTGTCACATATTGCAGGTGGAATCTCTCGGTCCTTGAGATATTATAGGTGCAAGGGTTATTTCATGGAGGTGTGCAGGAAGATAGCTATCAAAGTATGGTAAGTGGAAGCTCTTTGTCACATATTGCAAGCGAAAGCTCTCGGTCCTTGACATATTGTAGGTGCAAGGGTTATTTCATGGGGACATGCAGGAAAATAGCTATCAAATTATGGTAAGTATGCAAACCAAGAGGGGCAACAGTCTAGTTCTAAAGCAGGAGCATCCAAAGAGTGATGGCGGGTAATGAACCACGACAATGAAGAGAAAGAGAAATGGGGAGGAAACAACATACTTAGCAAGGATGCTTATAGTGATGCCAAGCCACATGCAAGTGACCAAGTGGAAGGGAATTTGGAAGCTCACCATGACAAGGTTGGGACCTCACCAGAGACGCGGTTATGAGTTATGCATCCAAAAATATTAAGCATTTTATGTTTCGGATTAATGTTAAGTTGAAACTTAGCATTAATTCATATGTCTTCCAGCATATCTGTTAACTAAGTTTCAAGCCTCTATTTCCCTAAGTTTGAAGGCCGCTTGCCTTGATATGAGGCCAAATAAGGCCTCAAACTTAAAACTTAGGGTTAAAAACACAAATGTGAGTCGTAAAATTGTATGACACTGTTAAAACTTTGGTTAAATGTTTCATTTTTTGTGTTGTACTAGTAGAAGAATAGAAAACCAATTGCTAATAGTCCCTGCTAGCCCGAAGGGAAGAGACTAATAAGAGATATGATATTGGAGTCATGCATGTGATCATCAATTATATTAAGAAATGAATGGGGTGATAGGTTTATTATAATTCAATTTGATTTTAGGGTTGAAAGGAAATCAAGATATTATGTACAGATAGGGAAATGGGACTACCATGAATAAAATCAAAAGTTTTCACTCTTTTCAAAGACCTCTTACCTCCTAAAGCTTAAGGAGCTAGGGGACATCTATGGTGGGTGGTTAATTGATAATTTTATAAGTAATCTAGAGAAACTCTCTTTCTAAACAACCACTCCTAGTTTGATTGGCTAAAAGAATAATACAAGAAGTGCAAGGTTTTGATAAGTTTGTTTTTTCATGATATCTTTAGACATCAAAATTTAATTGTAGATTAGCAAGCAATTTGGGTATCGGATTATGTTTTGGCATATGGCTAATAAATGGTGGGAGTTCCTCTCAAACCCCTCCATAAGGTTAATTTAGATATTATGGGTGTAACATGGGCATCTTCTTGTATAGTACAATAAGACAAAGAGATATAGCCGAGAGCACATTTGAATATTCTTCAAGGGACATATAGAATATTGAACGGGTTCTGCGGCTAGGGAAACCCTAACTGTAGAGCTCTAGTTTTTTTTTTTTTTTCCTGGTGTTTTTCTCATNTACTGGGTGGTCAGGGTTGTGATCGCTTCATCAAATCTGGAGCTTGCGCCTTGGAGGAACTAGGCCTCAATGTGTGGTGCTCTCTCTTCCATTGCGAATTTTTTACTTCTGCTTGCCTTGTATGTGGCTATGTTTTTTATCGGAATATATTATGCTTGATCGGTGAAAGTTTTGGTGGATGTGAGTCCTTCGCTTGGACCTCGATGTGATTCTCTGACTGCGAGTGAACATCCAATGTCTAGCGGTTTTTTCCTCTTGTTATATTTTCAAATATGGTTTATTTTGATGCATTTCCATCATCTGCGGAGTTCCTTCTTATGTTGCTTCATCCTTTAGAGTGTGTGGAGTTTTTTCGGAAAATTCTTAGGGTTTGGATCTAGTTATACCATCCCTATTGTTTCGTTCAGGGTTTGATGCAATGTCAGGGTTTTCTTGGTGGCCTTGGTGGCTAGGGGTCCCTGAGCTCCCCTTGGCTTTGGTTTTTCGTGGAGTGGATGCGGGTATTCTGTTTCTTTTTCGATGATTTGAGTTAGATCTTTGAGGTCCTTTCTTTCGGGTGTGCAGTGTTGATTTTTGGGACAGTTAGCACTTTGAGGTCTGTTCAATGCATGTAGTTCATGTCTTTCTCATCTATGGGTGCAAGTCCTTTTGTTTTTTTTCCCTCTAGATCCATATCTTGAGGGGTTCCTCTTTGTCGCTCTAGCCTAGTTCATCCAAGTTTTATTCTAGTATGCATATGCAGTTTCTTCCTAGCTAAGATTTTGTGGCTATTTTCGTTGTAGACTTCTATTGTTACGGGGCCGCTCTTTGAGGGCCATTTTTGTTGTGTCTTTCTTCCCTTTGGGGTCGAAAGGTATTCTTAGACTAAATGCATGCTCACTGCATGCATTATTCGGAATGTAATTTTTATTTTCTTTTAATAAAAGTTATGCTTTTTTTCCTTTGGAAAAAACATGGGCATCTTCCTAGCAAATTTCTTCCTTTTGAATTAGTAGGTAGTTATGTCTCAATGACATCATATTACTACACTCTTTCTTTCTCTTGTGTGAGGTATTATGAATTGCAAGACAATCAAATTGGGATTTGAATATTGGTTATATTGTCAGACAAGTGATAAATATATCTCATTATGGGTGTTTAGTGTTTCTTTGTTTTAGCTTTAATTTCTTCAGAGTCTCAACATTCGAAAACTTTGAGCCTCATAGGGAGATCCCTCCCCGAACTCTAAGTTTTCACTCTTGTCTTTATGTTCTCCCTTATCTCAGCCTAATTTATGTGTTATATTGGAGAATGATGGTGCATTTCCGTTGTAGTAAGAGGTGTTGCATTTGATGTGATTTGGGGGGATTTAAGAAAGGGCTTAAGTGGCGCATAAGAGAAATGGGAGAAGCTTAATGCAATATCATCAATGTTAGGATAAAGTCGGATTAGTGGAAAACAAAAGTTGAACAAAAATCTCATGAATTCAGTGCAGCAAGAGACAAATGTATTATGGACGCAACCATGCTTGTTGTGGATCTGAGAGATTGGTAGAAGGAGTTCGATGCATTTATGGGAGTCTAGTAATGAAAAAAATTGGAGGTCTCTGTTCAAATTGACCTGATAACAACTCATGGAGTGTGACTTGTCTCATCTTGGTATCTTGGACAGTGTGGTGTGGCCCCCCTCTCATTCAAATTCTTCTCCCTCATCAAAATCCACCTAAGCCTTTGAAAACCTTCTACAAGTTCCTAAGCTAGAACTAGAACAAGACAATGTTATTCAAGTTGTTGATGTTAACCAGAAGAATTATAGGGCTCTATAAGAGAAAGATGCAAAGAAATACTAGTTAGCAAAAGCCCAAGCCACTAGTATTTATTTTCTTTATTAAATATGTTTTTAAAGAAGTGTGTTTGCTCTAGTAGTATGTATGTAATACACCTGCCAAGTTAAAATAGTTTTTTAGATTACAGGTCTTTATTGGTGAAACTTGTTTCCATTTTGTGTTTTGGACTTAAAACTTTAATCTAAATTTTATATTCCGTCCTAGTTGATTGAATCCATTTCAACCCTCTCTTTTTAATATAATGTTTACCTGTTAATATTAAATATTAAAGATAATAATAATAATATATATATCAAGAAGTAAAGGAACATGATATAGAGATCCGTGTGAATTTTAAACATGTATGTGCATAGATATAAGTGAACGGTAATAAAAAAATATAGAAGATATACTTCAAAATACTATGAACTTATTTTGTTACAACTTTTTATATAAACATATTTCACATTAGTTCATACCACTCGATCTCATGCATTGACCATTTCTTAAACATTCCCTCTACATTCTTAATCATTGCCTCCTCTAGTTGGAACATTCATTTGCATCCATTTCTTAATTGGTGATGCTAACACGAATTGAAATTAGCAAAATTAATCACATAGTATCAATCATTGGCATTTGGTAATCATGACTTTTTGAGAAGGTGACCCATCCCAACTTCCAAGTTGAGTCTATTTCTTCAGATTAAATGCACTTAACTATGAATTGTTTTGCCATGGTCAAGCCCACTTAACTTGCTACCTTATTTTCAAAACCTGAGCAAGACTTATTGTGCCTTATGAACTATTAATTTTAGAGTTCAGTTAACTCTTTACTTAATCATTGAGGGCATTTTACAGTCCAACATAAGAAATATCATTTTTGTGATTAAATTCATAGAGTAATTCATTAATGCATGTCCCATTTTCTATGACTATGAGTTTGAACAATGCACTTAACACTCATTGCATTAAGTGTGCAGGGTTAAGAAGTGGTATTTAAACTGGAAAAATGAATCGCATGGCATCAATCATCATCTTTGGAGATTGCGCTCGATACTCGAGACTTCCTAACAATTTCACCCATCCCAAGACTCCCCTGCCTCAAGTATGCTTAACTATAAAATTTTGCCCCATCAAACCCACTTAGCTTGCTACCCCATTTCTAAAACCTTAACATGTTTTATGCCTTATAAATTGTTATTTTAAAGTTTCCTAAAGTCTTTTTTAATCATTATAGAGATTTTGTAATCCAACTTATAGAATATCATTTAAAAAATAAAATACATAAAATAAATCCTTAAAAATATTTTTTTTTATACAATGTATAGAATAATAAACTAGAAATATTTTTGAGATAAAATAAATCACTAAAATTATCAATT
>SNQJ01S0062884.1:10505-34737 GCA_010110895.2 Picea sitchensis
AAAATTATGTTACTCAAATTATTAATGAATAATATTATGACTCAATTTAACAATCACAAAATAAACAAGTGAAGTTGTGCAGCAACAAGTCCCTACTAAGAAAGCAGAAATCACGTGCTTCGATGTTCATGAAAATTATTTGTTCCATAGAAACAAAGGTTCATGTGGGGGTTTTACCAGTTGATCTTGCATAATATTCATGTGATATCAAACATCCATGCATATTTTAGTCACATCAATTCATTGAATTACTGGTAATAGGTTATTATCATGGCTTAACATATTGGATCATGATGAAAAATTAATGCTTTGTTTCCATTATTTCAATTATTTGAACCTGGACATGATATAAAACACAATATGTTACCACTGTATCAAAAGTTGTTGACATTTGAATTGTTATTCAATGCTTTCAAGCATTTGCACATGTAAGTTATTGTTTCTTTTGATGCATAGAGACAACGATGATGAAAACAATGTTCTGCACCAGGTTCTTTTAAAATTTTGACTAGGTTCCTTTCAAAATCCTCTCCTTGTGTGATAAAAGAAGTTTATAATTCGATAAATGTATTGGGTTTTGCGGAGCCAATTGTTATATGCAATGCCCTTTCCACGTGGACAGAAGTTGTGACAGCTCATTCATCCCATGTGGCGGAACCTTAGCGCTAACCAAATCTGTCCTCCCTAGACAAATATTTGCATGAAGAGATAATTGAAATCAAGCATGTCCTAACATACATAAATGCACACCATACAACATGTCAATAATTTTCCTTGCAAACTAGAGATGTGGAGAATCGAAACTGAAAAGAGTTCAAATATCAAGAATGTTTACTATATTTTAGCTCTAATAAATTGCATGGTAGGTAAATCTTATCGCAAGATGTTATTGCCCAATGTCCTCGTACGGTGAACTCTGCGAATATGGGGATAATTATGCAGAATGAAGTTCCCAGAATGGAAATGGAAAAGCAATTTTCTCATGGAATTCGTCGTTTCCATACGTGCTCGGAGGAGCGGGTACGATGCTAACAATTATACTTTTTTCTCTCATCATTATCGAGTCTTGCAGCCGAGGGAATATTAAACGAATAGGCTTGCATTCGTGTCTTGGTTTTGCTTGATTAAGTAAGGTTCTTGTATAAATGGCCAAATGGAATGAATTTCCGCAGAACTGTTGACTCTTCTTCAACAAGATATTGGTTCGGAGTTGTGTTGGGAAACCTTTTGTGCTTTGTCTATGCCATCACACAGAATGGTGCCTATGGTGGTTAGAGTAATTACTTCATATTTGTCGCGCAAGAGTTGAACCCTTTCGGTAAAACTGCCCTAGAAGAGTATCCTCCATGTCACGCGTTCAAATCCCAGGAGGAGTGTAAGATCGCTCGTGCCTATGACGTAGTGTATTGTCTTCAAGGGGCCCATGCCATATTCAACTTCCTAGATTCAATTCCCTCTATCCCCTATGCATCTTCACTATCCCGTCACTAGATTCAGCTTGTCGTCGCCATGTATGCCACCTTAGACCAACTCCCTTCTATTTCGCCCCCTGATCACAATAAAAACGAGAATGTGAATGCCAATAATAATAATAAGGTGAGGGATGGCTCTAAATCACCGTCACGATCAGCTTTGGTTCAAGAAATGGTGTCATTAAACAACACTCTGGATCAACCAGAACATGAGCTAGCGTTGTGGGAGAGTTTGTTTGTGGGATCAGGGTGATTTTGGGAATCGAAGGAAATGCGTGTACGTGGACGTTGGGCCCTGATATTTGTTACTATGAATTTCAAATGGTTGTATAAGCTCTTGGCTATCTGCTTCATAAGCTCCTCGCTATCATGGTAAGCTCCCTACTAACCTAGTTTTCATCTTTACAATTTGTATTATGTATAATTGAAACAACTATTTTTTGTCAAATTCCTTTTACCCATAATAACATTTGAATATCTGAAAATTGAATTAAAAACAATATCTTCTTTCTTTTATCAAAAATATATTGTATCTCTTAAATTCACTATAAAATTGAAGCAAAATAGATTATGTGGAAGTGTCAGTGGTAAATTTGATTTGACTTACCTTCTATTTCATGAAGTCAAATATTCATGACAGTGATCCCTTCTCTCCTCCACATATTGCAGGTGGAAGCTATTTGTCACATATTGCAGGTGGAATCTCTCAGTCCTTGACATATTACAGGTGCAAGGGTTATTTCATGGAGGTGTGCAGGCAGATAGCTATCAAAGTATGGTAAGTGGAAGCTCTTTGTCACATATTGCAAGCAGAAGCTCTTCGTCCTTGACATATTGCAGGTGCAAGGGTTATTTCATGGAGACGTGCAGGAAAATAGCTATCAAAGTATGGTAAGTATGCAAACCAAGAGGGGCAACAGTCTAGTTCTAAAGCAGGAGCATCCAAAGAGTGATGGTGGGTAATGAACCACGACGATGAAGAGAAAGAGAAATGGGGAGGAAACAACATACTTAGCAAGGATGCTTATAGTGATTCCAAGCCACATGCAAGTGACCAAGTGGAAGGGCATTTGGAAGCTCACCAAGACAAGGTTGGGACCTCACCACAGACACGGTTATGAGTTATGCATCCAAAAATATTAAGCATTTTATGTTTCGGATTAATGTTAAGTTGAAACTTAGCATTAATTCATATGGCTTCCAGCATATCTGTTAACTAAGTTTCAAGCCTCTATTTCCCTAAGTTTGAAGACCGCTTGCCTTGATATGAGGCCAAATAAGGCCTCAAACTTAAAACTTAGGGTTAAAAACACAAATGTGAGTCGTAAAATTGTATGACACTGTTAAAACTTTGGTTAAATGTTTCATTTTTGTGTTGTACTAATAGAAGAATAGAAAACCAATTGCTAATAGTCCCTGCTAGCCTGAAGGGTAGAGACTAATAAGAGATATGATATTGGAGTCATGCATGTGATCATCAATTATATTAAGAAATGAATGGGGTGATAGGTTTATTATGAGTCAATTTGATTTTAGGGTTGAAAGGAAATCAAGATATTATGTACAGATAGGGAAATGGGACTACCATGAATAAAAGAAAAAGTTTTCGCTCTTTTCAAAGACCTCTTACTTCCTAAAGCTTAAGGAGCTAGGGGACATCTATGGTGGGTGGTTAATTGATAATTTTGTAAGTAATCTAGAGAAAATCTCTTTCTAAACAACCACTCCTAGTTTGATTGGCTAAAAGAATAATACAAGAAGTGCAAGTTTTTTATAAGCTTGTTTTTTCATGATATCTTTAGACATCAAAATTTAATTGTAGATTAGCAAGCAATTTGGGTATCAGATTATGTTTTGGCATATGGCTAATAAATGGTGGGAGTTCCTCTCAAACCCCTCCATAAGGTTAATTTAGATATTATGGGTGTAACATGGGCATCTTCTTGTATAGTACAATAAGACAAAGAGATATAGCTGAGATAACATCTGAATATTCTTTAAGAGACATAGAATATTGAACGGGTTCTGCGGCTAGGGAAACCCTGACCGCAGAGCTCTAGTTTTTGTTTTTTTTCCTGGTGTTTTTCTCATCGAGCCTACTGCAAACACCAAATTTTTTTCGTGGCTCGTCTCTACTGGGTGGTCAGGGTTGTGATCGATTCGTCAGATCTGGAGCTTGCGCCTTGGAGGAACTAGGCCTCAATGTGTGGTTCTCTCTCTTCCGTTGCGAATTTTTTATTTATGCTTGCCTGGTATGTGGCTATGTTTTTTATCGGAATATATTATGCTTGATCGGTGAAAGTTTTGGTGGACGCGAGTCCTTCACTCGGACCTCGATGTGATGCTCTAACTGCGAGTGAACGTCCAATGTCTAGCAGTTTTTTCCTCTTGTTATATTTTCAAATATGGTTTATTTTCATGCATTTCCATCGTCTGCGAGGTTCCTTCTTATGTTGCTTCATCCTTTAGAGTGTGTGGAGTTTTTTCGGAAGATTCTTAGGGTTTGGATCTAGTTATACCATCCCTGTTGTTTCGTTCAGGGTTTGATACAATGTCAGGGTTCTCTTGGTGGCCTTGGTGGCTAGGGGTCCCTGAGCTCCCCTTGGCTTTTGTTTTTCGTGGAGTGGATGCGGGTATTCTGTTTCTTTTTCGATGATTTGAGTCAGATCTTTGAGGTACTTTCTTTCGGGCGTCCAGTGTTGATTTTTGGGATAGTTAGCACTTTGAGGTCCGTTCAAGCCGTGTATTTCCTGGCTTTCTCAGCCATGGGTGCAAGTCCTTTTTTTTTTGTCCCTCTAGATCCATATCTTGAGGGGTTCCTCTTTGCCGCTCTAGCCTGGTTCGTCCAAGTTTTCTTCTAGTATGCATTTGCAGTTTCTTCCTGGCTGAGATTTTGTGGCTATTTTCGTTGTAGACTTCTATTGTTACGGGGCCGCTCTTTGAGGGCCATTTTTGCTGCGTCTTTCTTCCCTTTGGGGTTGAAAGGTATTTTTAGACTAAATGCATGCTCACTGCATGCATTATTCGGAATGTAATTTTTATTTTCTTTTAATAAAAGTTATGTTTTTTTTCCTTTGGAAAAAACATGGGCATCTTCCTAGCAAATTTCTTCCTTTTGAATTAGTAGGTAGTTATGTCTCAATGACATCATATTACTACACTCTTTCTTTCTCTTGTGTGAGGTATTATGAATTGCAAGACAATCAAATTGGGATTTGAATATTGGTTATATTGTCGGACAAGTGATAAATATATCTCATTATGGGTGTTTAGTGATTCTTTGTTTTAATTTTAATTTCTTCAGGGTCTCAACATTCGAAAACTTTGAGCCTCATAGGGAGCTCCCTCCCCCAACTCTAAGTTTTCACTCTTGTCTTTATGTTCTCCCTTATCTCAGCCTAATTTATGTGTTATATTGGAGAATGATGGTGCATTTTCGTTGTAGTAAGAGGTGTTGCATTTGATGTGATTTGGGGGAATTTAAGAAAGGGCTTAAGTGGCGCGTAAGAGAAATGGGAGAAGCTTAATGCAATATCATCAATGTTAGGATAAAGTCAGATTAGTGGAAAACAAAAGTTGAACAAAAATCTCATGAATTCAGTGCAGCGAGAGACAAATGTATTATGGACGCAACCATGCTTGTTGTGGATCTGAGAGATTGGTAGAAGGAGTTCGATGCATTTATGGGAGTCTAGTAATGAAAAAATTTGGAGGTCTCTATTCAAATAGACCTGGTAACAACTCATGGAGTGTGACTTGTCTCATCTTGGTATCTTGGACAGTGTGGTGTGGCCCCCCTCTCATTCAAATTCTTATCCCTCATCAAAATCCACCTCGGCCTTTGAAAACCTTCTATAAGTTCCTAAGCTATAACTAGAACAAGACAATGTTATTCAAGTTGTTGATGTTAACCAGAAGAATTGTAGGGCTCTATAAGAGAAAGACGCAAAAGCCCAAGCCACTAGTATTTATTTTCTTTATTAAATATGTTTTTAAAGAAGTGTGTTTGCTCTAGTAGTATGTATGTAATACACCTGCCAAGTTAAAATAGTTTTTTAGATTACAAGTCTTTATGGGTAAAACTTGTTTCCATTTTGTGTTTTGAACTTAAAACCTTAACCTAAATTTTATATTTTGTCCTAGTTGATTGAATCCATTTTAACCCTCTCTTTTTAATATAATGTTTACTTGTTAATATTAAATATTAAAGATAATAATAATAATAATAATAATATATCAAGAAGTAAAGAAACATTAAAGAAACATGATATAAAGATCCGTGTGAATTTTAAACATGTATGTGCATAGATATAAAGTGAAACTAGCAAAATTAACCACATAGCATCAATTATTGGCATCTGGTAACCATGATTTTTTGAGAAGGTGACCCATCTCAACTTCCAAGTTGAGTTTATTTCTTCGAATTAAATGCACTTAACTATGAATTGTTTTGTCATGGTCAAGCCCACTTAACTTGCTACCTTATTTTCAAAACCTGAGCAAGACTTATTGTGCTTTATGAACTATCAATTTTAGAGTTCAGTTAACTCTTTACTTAATCATTGAGGGGATTTTACAGTCCAACATAAGAAATATCATTTTTGTGATTAAATTCATAGAGTAATTCATTAATGCATGTCCCATTTCCTATGACTATGAGTTTGAACAATTCACTTAACACTCATTGCATTAAGTGTGCAGGGTTAAGAAGTGGTATTGAAACTGGCAAAATGAATCGCATGGCATCAATCATCATCTTTGGAGATTGTGCTCGATACTCGAGACTTCCCAACAATTTCACCCATCCCAAGACTCCCCTGCCTCAAGTATGCTTAACTATAAAGTTTTGCCCCATCAAACCCACTTAACTTGCTACCCCATTTCTAAAACCTTAAGATGTTTTATACCTTATAAATTGTTCATTTTAAAGTTTCCTTAAATCTTTTTTAATCATTATAGAGATTTTGTAATCCAACTTATAGAATATCATTTAAAAAATAAAATAGATAAAATAAATCTTTAAAAATATTTTTTTTTATATAATGTATAAAATAATTAACTAGAAATATTTTTGAGATAAAATAAATCACTAAAATTATCAATTTCTACTTACTTGTTCTATGTTGTATATCCCCAAACAATATTCCATAGGTTGGATTGTAAAATCCCCCAAATGACTAATATAACTTGTTCGATAATTTTAGAGATCCATCTATGGCCCTCCAATATTATTGCATGCATTACTTAATATAAATTTATAAAATCATTAAAACGATTATGAATTAAAAAGCTCATCATCGATCATTGGTATAACTTGTTGGAAAACTATAAAGATGCATCTCTGCCCTTTAATATTACGTTATGCATTATTTGAAATAAATTTATTATATCAATAAAATGAGTATGAAAAAATTATTGTTATGAACTAATTATTAATATGTATCATAAAATGAGTATTAAAAAATTATTGTTATGAAGTAATTATTAATATGTATCATAACATTAATATTGAAATATTGAAATGTTATGTATTATTTGAAATGAAATTATTATAATCAAAAGAATGAGTATTAAAAAAAATATTAAGATGCATCTCTACCATATTATTTAATATTTAATATTATGTTATGCATTATTTGAAATGAAATTATTATATTATGTTATACATTATTTGAAATGAATTTATTATAAGTATGAAAAATTATTCTTATGAACTAATTATTAATATGTACCATAAAATGAGTATGAAATTTTTTTATTGTTATGAACTAATTATTAATATGTACTATAATATTAATATTAAAATGTTATGTATTATTTGAAATGAATTTATTATATAAGTAGAATGAGTATGAAAAAAATTATTGTTATGAAATAATTATTAATGTGTATCATAAAATGAGTATAAAAAAATTATTGTTATGAACTTATTATTAATATGTATCATAATATTAATATTGATTATTAAAGATGATTTGGTAATGTTTGAAGTTGGTTTTTTATCATAGTTTTAGCTTCGGATTTTATATGTAATTGATGTAGTTGATGTACTGATTTGGATTGGATCATTATATTGTTTCTCATTTATCTCGATGTTTTTAGAGTGAAAATAAATGGAATAATCAATTTGTAGGGTTATTTTAATGGCAAGTCTTAGTTTGGAAAATTGGGGTTTAAAACTTTCCGGAACCATTTTGAGGCATCAAATGAGAATTTTTTGGGTCAAAAATTTCACAGTGTTAGCCACAACCCCTTGCTTTTATTCTACATATCGAGACCTTTCCAACAAAGAAAAAATCACGTCAATTGGAGCTCATATGAAAAAGTTGTGTCTCCTGCAAGTTGACCTACCGTGTTGACCACCATGGTGAAAGTGGATGCCACATCATCCCTCGTTACTCACGCATATGGGACTATCCATGTATGGGCTTTCAAGAAGATTCTAGAAGGTCCAAAACCTTATCACAATTGAGGGTTGAGGAAGACAAAACCATACCCCTAGATGATTATCGAGCATGTTAAATATTGGGTTGCTTTAGCAATGTATTTGTTCCATAGTTGAGCAAAGAAACTAGGAGTGGTATTTTGAGAGCATAACATAGGAGGAGAGATTGTGTAGTAGCCATGGAGGCCACAATGTCAAGGGAAACTCCACAAAGAGTGTCTCTTTCTTTGTACTTGCATTTGAAGAAAATAGAATACAACGACCTCGCCTTCTAGTTGGGTTTTCTCTTGTATTGGGTTTCTGAGATTATATCTTGTGTTTATTTGTGGATGGTGTGTGGGTATTTATCTATGTTCTCTATTTTTCACATTTCAACTATTTCATATATTTTAAATAGAAAACCGATAATTAAAGAATCTAAGATCTAAAGGAAATTAGCCTTTACATTAAATATTTTAGTATTTTATTAGATCTGTTGTGAAGAATTGTCCAATAAAATATCCATGGCAGTTTACAAATCATGTTTTTATAAAACATTTAAAAAAACAATATTATTAAATATGAGTAGTGGAGTGGACAAGTCATGATTAATATTTGATTGATCTTCATAATTTATTAACTCGTGAAAGCCCTAGTAAAAAAAATTCCTTCTCTAATCTTTTCAATTATACAAAATATTAAAACAAATCATTTAATTTCTCGCCAATTTTTTAAATATCTAATAAAAAAAAGTTGAATAGGTAATCATCATCAATATAATATTATTACCAAAGTTGGTCTCATTGAAATTTGGAACTATTGGTACGAATCGTGGGAAGTGTTATTCCCATAGGTTTTGGTTTTACTTGAAACATTAAGGTATTTATGGGGAATTTAAAAGGAGGGGTTGAAAATATGACATCTAAAAGTAGTGATATATGTGTACATATTTAGAATTCATGTTTTCCAATTCATGTTTTCCTTTAGGATCAGGGCTAATGGTCGGAAAGTTTCATATCATCAATTAATGTTGTATTTAAAGAGGATTTGCCAATATTGAAGTAATAGTGAAACATTTAGATGCCAATTTTTAATAGGTGGCCAATTTTTATTACTCGAATTCCACCGTGATACATACCATTTAGGACCATAAAAGAGTGTTGCCTCTAATCCTTACTCAATGTGTAAACTTAGTGTCGGTTAATTAAGTAATCCCTAACTTGGTCAGCTTTGTGTTTTGGTTCCTAAACTCATAGGGATTTTGATGTGGATTTTTTTACCATTAACAATGGATTTTGAATATTTTTTTATGTAAGTAAGTATAATTTTTTTTTTAAATAATTTATAAGTGTTTTTGTTTATGTAATCCTTAAGTAATATTGAAATATTATGTTTAATTTAAATATTTTATTTATTTTGAATGATTTTTATATAGGATTGTGTAAAGGAAACTATTAACATTAATTATAAATTTTTTGAATAAAATAATTATCTTCCTATCATTTCTCTTTATAAAAATATTTTATGGAGTAAATTTTATATATATGATTTTTTCTTTATAAATTGGATTCTTATTAGTCCCTGTCGTAGGTATAGAGGGACTATAGCGATCCATAATTTATTGACTACATAGTAGTTTGTCCTTTGACCAAAAATATTTGCATAATATCTATTGTTGGAGCTAGGGAATTAAAAGCATATATTTTTATATAATAAAAAGTAGCATATATGCACTGATCAGATTGGATAAGAGATTGGAGGTCTTATTGCCGGTTTTGTTATTCCCAATGGTTTATATGGCAACATATCCAAACTTTTTCACGTATACGGTCTTTTTGAATAATATATTTTTCCTATGTATTGTTTGAAGGTGGATTAATGCTAGCATTAGTTCGAATGTTTGTGTTAGCATTTTTTGCTAGCTTAATATATCTGTAAGTTTTTATTTGTACTAATCATATTGAAATGTTTTGATATCCAAGCTTTATAGTGATTGAGAATTCCAAAGTTTATAACGTCCTTGCCGCATGTATTTGTATTGAAATGTATTAACGCTTATTTTGAGACGCCTCAATAGGTCTGACAACTTAAATGTTTACATGATGCGAGGTCCTCCAACAAGCTTAATAGCTTAAACGTTTGCATACCGCGAGGTCCTTAGACAGCCTGACAACCTTAAATGTTTATCTAAATATGCTTCTCGGAGTACAATATTCCTCGAAAATTTCCATACAATGTTACAGTGAATTTGCACAGTGTTGTTTTCCACCGCCAGTTGAATAGCCATTGTATGTTTCATCCTTTTTCTACCTTTGCAATGCAATTTCATCATAGTTGAAGCTACATACATTGTTTACTGGTTCAGTGAGTGCTTCTTCTTCGGTGGTTCGTCGATTGTTGGTTTTTGTTGTTTCGTTCTCGATTGGACCTGCGCTTCTGCATTTCTTTGTTTCGGAGTAAGTTTCCATGCCATAGTTTCATTTTCTATTCCTTGTTTGTTGTTCAGTGTTTGTAGTTTGCAAGTAAGAATGTTTGTTTATTTGTAGTGGCATGGTCATCGTATGTTTCCGGTTCTTTCTATGCTTCGGTTGCAGTTTCGTAATCGTTAGAGATACATATGTTATTTACTGGCTCGGTGGTTCTTGTTGGTTCGTTGGTTGGTGTGTTGTTGGTTCTGTTTGTTTGGCTCGGGTTTACGCTTTGGGGCCCTAGGGGTGCAGTTCGGCATGTTCGTAATTTATCATTGGTTTGGTGCTTGCTGTTGTTTTCTTTTGTTTGATTCAGCCTTCCAGGGTTGGCGTCCAGCGCCGGTGGTTGGAACTTTTTTTTTTTTGGATTATTATTGTTTTTTGGGGTGCTTTACGGTGTTCAGCCCCTGGACCCACGAGTCGACATGCAATTGTGTTATTTTCCCTGTCTACCGAGGTCGATATCCTTTCTGTTGTGAGATTTTGTTGGTGCTTCAGTGTTGGCATAAAAGAAAATAGTTGCATGCAAAATTGTTGGAGGATTACATGTGAAATTGCAATATCCGCTATTTTTTTGTTAGAATAAAGCATATGCAGGGTACATTTATAAACCATGTATGGTTAGATGTGCCCATATGACATTACATGTTCTTTCTCCTCTACACAGACTGGTGTGCGCACGATACAATTTGTGTTGTACTTGAGCTATGATATGTACAACAAAGATTCTGCAAGATTATATTTCGATGTATGGAAGCATGTCTGGGTAGTTTGCCATGAAAAACCAAAAACTTGTATCGTGGGCACAGCAGTCTGTGTAGAGGATAAAGAACATGTATTTCCATCGGTGGAAGCATATCTGGATAATTTGCCACAGAAAACCAGAAATCATTTATCTACGGCCATGCATTTTTGTAATATTTTGTGGCTTGTAATATATTTTGGGCAGGGCAAAAAAAATTACATGTTTACAGCTATGGATGGAGAAGTGAAAAGGTTCATGTTTCTGTCTATCTTCTAGACTGTTTGTTGAGTCTCTTTTAGTATATGTACATATTTCTTTTTCTACGGTGCATACCAGCGTCCATTCGTGTTCGTTGTATTTTGTGCGTTCCCACATTCAAACAAACAGAATAGCTAGAGAAAACAACGGAGTCTTGACTGCATCGGTTGAAGAGGATATAGAAAGGTGCATGCTTGTATTGTTATTTCATATTGCATTGTTTTGTATTTCATTTATTGTCTATATATGTGTTCACTTAGTTTATTATATGTACATGTTGTCTGCCTTCCTACATGGTAACTTATGTTCATTACATGCCTTCCTGCATACTAACCTGCTTCATGTCCGTTGTGTTTTCGCTGCATTTCTACATTTAAACAAACAGAGTGGTTGGAGATGACGATGGGCTCTTTCGCGGGTAAATAACCCTATTTCTCTTTCTTTTACATGTATGTCTTCATTATAAGTTATCTTCAATACATTCCTTCCTTCATACTAACATACTTCATGCCCATTGTGTTTTCGCTGCATTGTTGTATTTAAACAAACAGAATGGTTAGAGAGGGCGATGGACTCTTTGGCGGGTAAATAGACCTATTTCTCTTTCTTTTAGATGTTTGTCTTCATACTAACTTGCCTTCATGTCCAGTGCATATTCGGCGTTGTTGCCTTGGAAAAAACAGGTTGCTTGGATAGGAAGATGAATTGTTATGTACAACAGCAGAGGGTTTTGTGGTACAATCTTCTAAAAGGTATACCAACCGTGCTAGTAAATTAAATATACAAACCGGGTGGGGGCATATAATATTATACTTGAAAACGATGGCTTTGCAGCAATGGGCCTTTCTGCCCTCCCTATTTCTACTTTTTCCATTTTTTTTATCCATTTTGTTTTCTAATTCATCTGCTTAGTGTTCTTTCCGAAAATGCCTTGGTGCATCGGTTGGTGGACTAACGGTTTCACACCTATGGTCGCGCTTCTACCTTATTACATAGTTACCCACTTTGTCAATTGCGGGTGCCGAGCTGGCAGGTTCAATATCGTTTCCCTAGCTTCCAGGGGTCCGCAATATACAGATTGGTCGTGGTGCCCCGCCCTCACGCCCTGTTTACTATTAAACATTTTTCCAGTTAAAAAAATCATATTCATACAATTTTACGGTTATTTAGTCCTTCTGATGGACAATATACAATGCATATGTTTGTTTAGTCCTAATGTTCATCTGCACTTGTTTGCATCAGAAAAAGATGGACTAGTGACATGGGCATGAGCAGTCAGTCATCCCAGACATCAGCAAACCGACAAGGCCAAAGGTAAAGAAGCATATGCTCTTCTCTTACTATGTTTACCAAACAAATATCCTCGGCTATATATTCATCTATGGCATGGTGAATATGTTGATGTCATCTACAATACATGGTTTTCAGTTCACAAGAAGTGTCAACAAGTACAAGTAAGACGTCGAATGTGCCGCATGTTCCGCAGACTAAAAGGTGTGGTTTCAAAACTCTGGCTCCATAGTTCATCGAAGCTATGCGTGTACTTGTAGATTTATGCCAGTAAAAGAAGAATACAAAAAAAAAATGCACAATACCATTCACTTTAATTTTCCTATTCAAAAAATGTCACCAGGTCTAGAGTTGTAACATCCAAAGTACTATCAATAGAGGGCTTGAACAACCATCGAACTGGACAAGTGTTCATCGGGGACATAATGGTCATCTATAGCACCTACTTGGACAAGGCAAACAAAAGTAGATCCATTATGTGTGCTGACATGACAGACAAGGAGGCCATGATGACAGTGACACTGACTATTCCTCCACAACTTGTCCAGAAACATGCAGAAAAGATATTGCCTAGTAATGGGATATCCATTACAAATTTTAATATATTGGCCAAAACAGTATATGACCGTGGTGATTGTGATCAAATTATTTTTCTCAACCAAACAAGTATTGTGGGAAAAAAATTATTTGTTTGTTCAGAATATTGTTTTGTCCCGGACTCGACTATCAGCCAGCTTGCACAGAGCACTGACATTTACCAAATCAGAATGATTGGCGCAACTATCACACTGGCAAGAAAACTTGGCTCGCAACACATTCTCCATATAAAGAATGGAGAGTCGGATAGCGACAAGGAAATGGTATCGGTTTTCATATTCAGTTTTGTCCTTTATTTTCACATGTGCATGTATCTCGGGTAAGTTACTCAAATATTGCATTGTTCCATGTTGCAGCTACAATTGTTCGATACGTATTCAAATTTGTTTTCGTCAATGGAGCAGCAATTGCATAAAGGGCATATTCCACTTATGCTCTTCAAAAATATAACAAATAAAATGGATGTTAGAGAAAGGATCTTTCGGACAACCCATGCAACGTTTGTAACAGAGTTGCGAGCAGATATAGTAGGGGATCTGAAGAAAATAGCTATCTCTACAACTGTTGTGCGTATACATCCACAAAACCATCCTCACTTTGCTTATAGAAATAGCCTTGAACAAATTTCTGCGGCCTTTTTATTTTATTTTATTTTTTTAGGGGAGGAGGGTGCAGTTGCGTATTATATTGTTCAATGTATTAATTCCTATGCTCACGTTTCCAGGTTGAAGGTGTTCTAGTTGCAACCAATGTGTACTCGACCCCCTTTGAACATATATGTGCAAAATTCAACTCTCATGCTTCTAACTCTGCTTTGATAAGTGATGATATGATTGATTGTCTGTGATGCAGTGAAAAATGTCCATATATATATGGACATTGCGTCAATGTTGTCATCTAAATCATGGACAAAAAACCGTGCATTGTACGGTTAGGTAGCCTCTATTAGAAAATGTGTTTCCTAAGTTGGCAGAGTTATCGTATGAAACGTATCTACAGAAAAAGGCAAGCAGTGTCTACATGGTGCGGGACCTTCGGATACACAGCAAATTCACCTTAAAGGAGGACAATGCAATTTTTCATATCGGTTGAAGAAGGGAAAAAAATATATATATGAAACTTTGTCAGGAAACGAAAATACCTCATGTGTCTCTGTAATATTTCTTCAACATCCAGATGAATGTTCGTCGGACTCAGCTAGTTGGGATTGCACGTGCATAACATTGTTTGGTCCAAAAAATGGGAAGCATGGCAGAAAACCCCATATATCCCATGGCCCCATTTATTTTCTACTGGGAACATATAACAAATGCAAGAGAAAACGAATGCGGTGATGTCTTTTCTTTGTATATCAAATTGTTTGGTGCAAAGGTTGATGTGTCCTGCTCTATGGAACCTTGTGGGAACTTGCTTGTGGCATGTTTGAAGTTTAGTTGGTTCTTGGTTGTGTGCTTCATTTGTCAATTTTCATATCCTGGAACTACGACTATTGTTTGGAGGACACGAAACAATAGAATTGAATTTTTTATCCAGCTAGCCCGCAAATGCGCCTGACAATTTCTATGGCGTTGTGACGCAAATGTAGTATGTGGCTTGTTTTGGTAGTTTTCCTTGATCGATGAACTTGGCAAAATTAATCTCATGGAATAATTTTAAATCAACAAATATATATTGTGCGAAGTGAAATTGTGTTATCATATCAACAAGAGGCCCTTAAAATTCAAATTGGTCGTTGTTTTAGCATTTTTGCTTAATCCATGAACTTGGTAGAATTAATCTCCTGGAATAATTTGAAATCAACGAATATATACTATGTGAAGTGCAATTGTGCTATCATATCAACAAGAGGCCCTTAAAATTCAAATTGGTCCTTGTTATGCTTGCAATGATAGAATTTTAAAAATTTTCTTTTGTTTCCTTCCTTTTTTAAAAAATAAGCAATTTAACATCCTTTGATAATTTTATGTAATTCAATTGTACAATATAAATATTTAATATTAATAATTTAGTATTTGAAAATAATGTTTTTAGATAATGTTAGATAGGATGACCATCCGTAAACAATCGCAATGTTGAGCCCACCAGTCCTGGAGCCCTTCTGTCAATTTGTATGTCGCCGAACTTCGAGTGTTGTTTGGAGGACACAGAACAATAGAAGTGCAATGTTGAGCCGGAGAGCCCGCAAGTCCGCCTGTCAATTTGTATATCGCGGAAGTATTGGTGCTATTTGTAGGAAACGAAACAATAGAGGCTCAATTTTGAGCCCGCCAGGCCGAGAACCCGTGATCCAAAAACTGCCTAAGTATGGAATGAAGGATCTGTGCATTCTCTATAAAAGCTCATGTCCATACTTTATAAAAGTGCATGTTTACTATGTATTGCTCATTTGTCGAAAAATTTCTAGGTGCGGAAGTTGGCGGATGCACGTGTTTAGATTTCCACTTACTTTTATATCACTAGCCCAACCAAATTTTACAAACTTTCTTATCTAATTAAATTCCGCAATATCAATATTTAATATTAATAATTTAGTGTTGAAAATAATGTTTTTAGATCATGTTAGATAGTTGATAGGGATTACCATCCGTGAACAATGGCAATCTTGAACCCGCCATCCCTGGAGTCCATCTGTAAATTTGTATATCACGGAACTCCGAGTGTTGTTTGGAGAACACGGAACAATAGAAGTGTAATGTTGAGCCAGCCAGCCCGCAGGTCCTCTTGTCAATTTGTATATCGTGGAATTGTGAGTGTTATTTATAGGGCGCAGAACAATAGAGGCCCAATTTTCATCCCCCCAACCCGAGAACCTGGGATCCAAAAACTGGCCAAGTATGGAATGCGGGATTCATACATGATCTATAAAAATTTCAAGTCCATACTTTATAAGAGCACATACTTAGTATGTATTACTCATTTTTCGGAAAACTTTTAGGTGCAAAAGTTGGCGGATTCACAACTTCATATTTCACTTACTTTTATATCACCAACCCAACCGACCGCTTCCCTGTTTGATGTTGTAATAAACGAATATAAACTGGCCCAAGTCCAAATGTTCTATGACATCAACAAGAGGGCCTTAAAATTAAAATAGCTCACAAGTCCGCTTGTCAATTTGTATATCGCGGAAATGTGGGTGTTATTTGTAGGGCACGGAACAACAAAGGCCCAATTTTGAACCCACCAGACCGAGAACTTGCAATCCAAATAGTGGCTAAGTATGGAATGAGGGATCTGTACATGCTCAATAAAATCTCATGTCCATAGCTTTTAGAAGTGCATCTTTAGTATGTATTACTCGTTTCTTGCAAAATTTTCTAGGAGCGGAACTTGACAGATACACATGTTCAAATTTCCACCCATTTTTATATCAGTAGCCCGACCGACCGCTTGCCCATTTCATATTATACAAAAATTTTGGAACTCAAGTTTCTGAATACACGGGTTTTTCTTTGAAATAAAATATTTCGCATCCTTTTATAATTTTATGTAATTAAATTGTACAATATGAATATTTAATATTAATACTTTAGTATTGAAAATATTATTTTTAGGTAGTGTTAGATAGTTGATAGGGATCAGCATCCATAAACAATCGCAAGGTTGAGCCCGCCAGTCCTGGAGTCCATCTATCAATTTGTATATGGCAGAACTTCGAGTGTTGTTTGAACGACACGGAACAATAGAAATGCAATGATGAGCGAGCCAGGCGGCAAGTCTTCCTGTCAATTTGTATATCGTGGAACTCTTGGGTGATATTTGTAGGTCACGGAACAATAGAGGCCTAGTTTTGAGCCAGCCAGCCCAAGAACCCACAATCCAAAGATTGGCTTAAGTATGGAATGCGGGAACAGTACATGCTCTATAAAATCTCATGTCCGTACTTTCTAAAAGTATATTTTATGTATTACTCATTTTTTTCAAAAAATTTCTTGGTAAGGAAGTTGGCGGATTCACGTATTCAGATTTCACTTAATTTTATATCACCAGCCCGACCGACCGACGACTTCCCCATTTCATATTGTATAAACCTCCTTGTCTAATTAAATTGTACAATATCAATATTTAATATTAGAAATTTAGTATTCAAAATAATGTTTTTAGATAATGTTAAATACTTAATAGGGATTAGAATCCATAAACAATGGTACTCTCAAGCCCGCCAGCCCTGGAGTCCGTCTGTCAATTTGTATATCGCGGAACTCCGAGAATTGTTTGTATGACACAAAACAAAAGGAGTGCAATGTTGATCGAGCTAGGCCGCAGGTCCGCTGGCCAATTTGTATATCGTGGAATTTTGGATGTTATTTGTAGACCAGGGAACAATGGATGCCCAATTTAGAGCCCGCCAGTCCGAGAATCCGCGATCCAAAAAGTGGCCAAGTATGGAATGCGGGATTCGTACATGCTCTATAACATCTCATGTCCATACTTTATAGTACATATTTAGTGTGTATTACTCGTTTTTTGGAAAAATTCTAGTTTCTCTTTTCTCTCTTCTTTCCCTTTTTGAATCGCGGGTTCCTGCATAGGCAGGTTTAACAGTGCATTTCCATTGTTCCGTCGCGTGCAACTAGCACCCAGACTTCCGCAATTTACAAATTATCAAACAAACCCCCCTTCATCTCGTATGCTTTCGCTTTCTATTTACTTGGTCCTTTTTCCCAATGTATCATGCTTTTATATACAGAACCCGAAGTTCAGCAATATACAAATTGCCCTCTCGCCATTGTGCTTCCATTGTTCCCCTATGCACAAACAACAACTGAAATTTCACGAAATACAAATTGACGGCCAATATTTGTCACTGAGATGCAATATGACCATCGTCCCTTCACGTCTCTTGGGTATATCTTCTTCCCTTTTTATTTTGTAACTCACCCGACCGCTTTCCATACTAAGGTATTTCTTGGAATCGGTTTTGTGGGTTGGCGGGTGCACGAAATGTACAATGATTCGTCACAATTCGCCATCATCGTTGCCTTCATACTTGTTTCGAAATATGCAGTAATTAAGCTTTAATGCTAGTAGTTCATCCTATAGGGACCGTTAAGATTGTCATTAATGTCTGGAAATCCGGAGAAGATTTGTCATTACTGCGAATTAAACTAAGATTTGCACAAAAGTATGTTATCCTTTTCAAGTATTCATTTCAAACACAATGCAATCTATTTTTTTGTGCCGACAGGTTGCCACCTTGAAGAAATTTCTAATTCTTAATCTCTCTTTGGCATCACCACGACCTTCACACTTTTTTCTAATTATGCAATTTGTGAGTTGTAATGGTGACAACTCATTCTGCACGAACCCTGAATATTTTCATTGATCAGCGAAAGGATCGAGGAGATATTCCTTTGATACACATTAAACCATAATTTGCGGACGGTTATATTATACCTCCCCGATTTTCATTTCAAACATCGTCTCAAGCAAACGAAAATTGTCATTAGCTTGTGGCAGCAGTTCTTTCCAGATACAGTAAACACATTCGGGCATAATGGCCAGAGGTTCCACTATTCCAAGGAATATTCTTACTGCTCATCTCCCTCCACCCAGGAGAAAAAAAGGAGATGGTCCCTTGGTACACCAAGAGATATATTTCAAGCCAAATAATTCCAAGGCAACCCTGCCTACTCAGAGAACCTGCCCAATTGCATTCATGGCTATCGCAGAGGTTGATGTCATGGATTCTGAGCCGAAAGAAGATGATCTGATGGTCGATGATACGAAAATGGATGATGGAAATGCAGAGACTCTTCCCACTCCTACACCCAAATTGAAATCAACCATAACGGGCAGAACTTCCCGCCTTAGTGATGGTGGTCTTGACAACACCAAAAGGAGTTTTAGAAAAGAAACTGATATTGAATGCAATAGCCTCTTTGTAGCGCGAAAGTAGGAATTCCAGAGTTCGAAATTAGTCTGTTCTGGGTAGAAGAGTTTCACTGTAAAGAAATGATATGTTGATGCTTCCAGAGATATATTTCAAGCCAAAAAATTATTCACTTGCGGGACTATTGTCCTATTCTCTGGATATACAATTAACATCTTCAGGAAACGGGTCCAGAACTCTCACTACTACAAGGAATTTTTCTACTATTCATATCCTTCCACCCATAATGGACTAATTTGGGCCTCTGAAATTGCACGTGCAACCTGTGTCCCTGAATTTTTTTCGACTATGCAAAGGCGGTTTCAGTTAAGGGCTATTCCATTTTCCCTAGAACGTTTTTCTTCTTCTTCCTCACGGGAAGCTTCTGAAAAGTATCAATTTCACCACAGGATGATTCATAGAGGAGAAAACTGCAAGGATGTTGAATACTGCGGATCTCGTGCATGTGTTTGTGGCAGATACGTTCAATGTTTTGGCCCAAAGAACTAGGTCCAATTTCTAAGGATAGATGTACAATACTCGGTTTTTTCTTATTTTTTTAAATGGATTTGCTATTAAAAAAAATTCCTTGGAGTCTTCGTTGCTACTTCTTTTATGGATTTAACGCTTGTTCCCATTGGCATGGTTCGATGCTGTCGTATTTCTTGGATATTGTGTTTACTTAGGTTATTTTTTCTAAGATGGAACATGTAACAATTATATGACAAAGAACTATGTCAATCCACTAGCCTTTTATGCAAACAAAAAATGGATTACACACAGTTTCAAACCAACATTCAATTCTATTCGTAATGCAAATAGAACATAGCAATACCAATGTACAATCTTGCAGCAAAATCGTCATTCTTGTTTCTAGACATGCAGTTATTAAGTTTTAATGCTAACAACCCATAATGCAATAAGTTTAATACTTAAGTTAATATGTTACAATCATAGAACAATGTATCAAGAACACAGTTACACCCACACGTTCCAATAAAATATAATCTTCAACAAAGCATTTGCTACCAATTAGTAGAGAATGAAGTTTAATAGTTAAGTTAATATGTTACAGTCATGGAAGAATGTATAAAGAACATACTTACACACACAGGTTGCAATAAAATCTAATCTTAAACAATACATTTGCTGACAATTAGTAGAAAATGATGGTTTTGCAACAATGGGGCTTCTTTGAAACCAATTCGAGCTTACGAAAACTACCCTCTGCCTTTATATTTTCCCACTGTTTTATTCTAGGTAGTTTCTCTTCCTGGTTACTTAATCATTTTTTTTCCGAAAATGCCTTGCTACGCGGCTTGGCGGATTCACGTGTTTCCAACAAGCACTTCCCCTTTCTTTAAATTGGCCCTCTATTGTTCTGTGTCCTACAAGTAGCACCCAGAGTTCTGCCATATACAAATTGATAGGCGGACTTTATCGTTGACTGGCTCAACATTGCACTTGTACTTTTTCGTGACCTCCAAACAACATTTGGACCTCCACGATATACAAATTGACACACGGGCTCCAGGGCTGGAGGGCTCAAGATTGTCTTTGTTTACGAATGGAAAAGTTCTAAAATGATCCATACCACATTTGCGCCACAGATGTTATATTAAAAGGCAAAGCATTTCCTCTATAGTTTTGTGCCCTAAAAACAACACCCACAGTTCCGCACTATACAAATTGACAGTCGGACTTGCGGGTTGGTTGGCTAATAAAATGCCTTGGAGTTCCGCGATAGACAAATTGACAGACGAAGACACTTCTCCGACCATGAATTCCCGGTAGGCGGGCTCTAGATTGTGTTGGAGCATAATCCTAACTTACATTAGTTTATACCTAGATTAGACTCCTAGATCTTGGTTAATACATTCCTTTACACTTTATTTCACCTAATTTGGCCACATAGAGAATAAGGGCGCCTCATCCCTAGATTTTAGGGAAAACTGCTAATTTTAGATCAAGACTCTCGGTTCTTGATTTTCTTGATTTTTCTTGATTTTCTCGATTTATTTTTTATTTTCTTGATTTATTCCAAATCCCCCATGAAAAAACTCATATATTATTGGGGAATGTGCACCTCCTCTTTGAGTGAGAGATTTATTCCTTAATTAATGATTTTTGTCGTTACTATTATTAGTAACTACTATTTCGGGTCAAATAAGTGAGTTGGAACTGCTTCTCTTGTCAGTTAAGTGAGCTTAAGTGAGCTAATGCGCATCACTTAAATCTTTTGGACATTAATGAGTGTGTGACATGTATCTTTAGTGGTCTAGGTCGAACTATGTGGTCTCCCTTAGCTTATGACACCTATTTTAGCTATTTCTAGCTTTTTTTGACTAGAATTTCTATGTTGGAAATTCTATATATTCACCTCCTCTCTTCTTTTTTAGGATGGTTTCTCATGTATATTTATTTTTTATTAATATAATTCTCTTATTTATGGAGAAAAAACTTTCTCTCATCTCTTGAATATCAGCAAATTGTGTGTGTTCAATTTAACTAGAATTCTAGATCTATCGGGGTTTCTGTAGGAATTCTACATGGTATCAGAGCTAGATTGAATCTAGTGGATTGTAAACAATTTTATTTGCAGGTATAGATCATCAGGAGGTGCAGAAAGTAGTAATGTATCATCTCTCTCAGCCCACAAAACTCATTCTAAATCCTTTCAATTACTTCGAATGGAAGACAGAGATCTCTCTGCTCCTCTGAAGCAAAGGGCTTTACCGGGTAACAATGGGAACGGAGAAAGAATCGACTGCTGCAGTGGAGAAGATAAAGTATTTCAATAAATTAGATGAAGCAATTGGGATGATATTCCTATAAATTTCCAGATATCTCCTCTTTCATTTCAGTGGAGCCCCTACTCCTGATGTGGTCTGGACCACACTGGAAGGACTATTCGGCAAGCAGGATGCAATGAGAGTGCATCAACTGGAGAATGAACTCATATCCCTAAGTCCAATTCATTTCAGAAACCTGCAAGAATTATTCACCAAGTTCAAATCGCTCCTCGTTGAACTTAATGCATTTGGAGTCACGAAAGGAGAAGAACAACTCATCCTTTCAATTCTCTCGAAACTAGGCCCTGAATATTCTGTATTTGTGTCGTCTTTTCAATCATCTAAATTGACTTAGGAAAAATGGAAAATGTCTCCATTGAATGATTTCATTGCAGCATTGACTCAAGATAAATCTATGTTATTCCAAATGGGTGCCATCAAGCGTTCCAAGAACCAAGCACTTGCAGCTACTGATGCTCCAAAGAGCAGTGAAAAAGACAAGGAAAAAGGAACGGGTAAATTTCCTGAATCGAAGAAGGAGAGATTCGCACAATCTTAAGAGAACTCTTATGAGCCTAAGGGTAAGAAGAAGAAGAAGAAGGAAAGAACACTTTTCAGCTACTTTTCCAAAGGTTTTCATCACGAATAAAATTGCATGAGGAAGACTATCGATGAGATGGCTAAGCAATTGCAGTAGCATAATCTCACGGTGCCCGAAAATGCAAAGAAGAAAGATGATAACAGAACGGGAGGGAGAGCACGAGATGGTCATGATTTAATGGCTGTCACATCCACTCCATCATCTTGGATCCTTGATTCAGGTGCATCAAACTATATGGCTTCATCAAAAGATGAATTTCCCTCCATCGAAGAAAGCACCAGATCCCCAATTTACTTGGGAGATGCCACACCCGCAAAGGTGTGTGGAGAAGGTATTGTTGATCTTGAAGGGGGTTGCTTCACAAATGTGCTTCATGTTCCCTCGCTGTATGCAAATCTTCTCTCGATATATAAAATCACTCATTTCGGCTCTGGAAGGAAGGTGGAGTTCACTCCGGACTCCGCAATGATTACTGACATTTCCACAGGCTCACAGCTTGCACATGGAATTGCAGATCACAGTTCTCGTTTGTATTTATTCTCCCACTTTGTTCCTAAATATATTAGCACTATATTTCTTTCATAATCTAATGATATCAGCAGGTTATGGCATGAAATATTTGACCATATAAACTATAAGTACTTGCATCAACTCAGCAACGAAAACATGGTAGAAGGATTGTCAGCTATTAAATTCGCAAGCGGTGTATGTCAAGGATGCATTCTTGGCAAGCATCCAGAGAAAAAGTTTGACAAAGGGAAGGCACAGAGAGATTCTTCACCACTTGGGATAATTCACAGTGACATCACGGTCCCATTCCCGTAGCCTTCAATCAGTATACAACTACAACACACAGTGCCATATACACCACAGTAGAACGGTGTTGCAAAGAGGAAAAATCGGTCCTTAAAAGAGATGGCAAATTGTATGCTACAGTCGAAATCATTAACTCCCAAGCTATGGGCTGAAGCTATTAATTGTGCAACATACATTCAGAACCGAGTTCCTCACAAATCACTCAAAGGCACCACTCCTTTTGGATGTTGGACCGGTAAGAAACCGAAAGTGTCGCACTTTCGTATTTTTGGTTCACGAGCATGGGCTCACATTCCGACAAATAAGAGGAAGGATTTGGAGCCTCAAAGTGTTGAATGCATATTTGTTGGATATCTTGAAGGTGTCAAAGGATATATATTGTTGGACTCTCACACTGAAAAGTTCATTCTAGCTCGAAGTGTGAAGTTTGAAGAAGAATCACTGCATGATTTTCAGAAGACCCTGTCGAGGAACCGCTTGTTGTCACTGATAAGGAGGAGTCGGAAAATTCTTCGAGCACTTCAGAACAGCCATCAGAGTAGCCTTTCAGGTCTGATATAGAGGATGAGGAGCAGGTCATGGCTTCTCCAACTCAGTTTCCAACTTGGGCAGAGAAAACCCTGCAAGATGTGAGTGAACTAGTCGGTGATCCTACGAATACAAGAAGGACTAGATCACAGTTTTTTGGGGATCCTCAAGCCATGGATGCCACAGAACCTTTGCTTCCCATACGTTGTTATATGTCACTTGGTTCAGATCCAAATTCACACTGTGAGGTTGCAGACATCTTCACCAAGTCCTTCACTGAAAAGAAACTTTCAGAGCTGAGAGTTATGCTTGGAGTGGTGGAGACAACTGAGTAGGTCACTTTTGGCCACTCAACATTTTTTTTCCTCT